>PVKA01024380.1:0-34317 GCA_004027165.1 Ctenomys sociabilis | reverse complement strand
TAACCATACACATTCGATGAATTAATACATTGCAAACTGTTTTCATAACATTTTGGTATTGTACAAGGTGCATACATGATATTATATTTACAGATATTATTTTAGCAGATATCTCTTATCAGCGAATTAAGAGTGTAGTTGCTTACTTATCTTATTTTTTTATACCTGAATTATATCAAAAATTCAATAATTATTTACCGAGTGGATGACCATAGTACTAAAAGCTGACATAATATCCTGTCCAACCACCATTAGTGCAGATATTGCCTCTCATAAAATTATGTAGAAGCACAGCGTTATCTATTCCAACTGTACTGTCTATACAATGCCACTTGAACATATACTCATAAGTGAAATAAACCAGACACACATGTGTAAATATCGTATAGTCTCCCTAGTATAACAAGCGAAAAGCAGAAATACAAAAGGAAATGTACAACAAGTAAAATCAATTGAGTCAGATAAGGCAAAGTGAATGGCATATGCTGCAGGATACTAATCAGCTTTTCTTTTGGATGGTTAACAACTTAAGATCACAAGTGAGAGCTGGAGAAATAGAAGAGCCACAAGGCCAGCCAACATTTTGGACCTAGCCTTTCAAGGTCAGCAAAGATTCAGGACATAGGAGAACCTGTGCTGCAACATCATGAAACTCAGGTGAGCTCCAAATTTTCTGAACAAGGAGATTATGGAGCCACAGATGAAAGAGATTGAAGTTCTAAAGTGTGCCTGGGGAGAGTCACATGAAGAGAAAACTTTCTCTCAAGCTCTCACAGAGAGCAATCTGGTCAAGCATTGGCCGTGACTCATCCACATGGATGACACAGACAATGGAACTACAGAATAATGTACAGGACTACAAGATAAACCCTGAGAGGACTTCAATGACCACATAGGAAATATAAAGATCTCATGTTGGTATATAAGTCTTGATCTACCTAGGTCTTAACCATCCAGCAGAAAAGTATAAAAATGAAGTATACATCGTGAGCCCATAATATTAAGCTGAGCTGTAAATGGATATGGTCGACTATTTCTTTGAATAACTCACTATGGTTGCAGAATGCTGGACTATGTTGGATTGTGGTGTCGAGTTCAAGCACATAAGTTAGTTGAATGTCAATGGAGTGCCCACTTTTGACAGGTGTAGACAAAGGAAGGGTTGTAGAAAGAAAAAATCATGATGTGTGTGTATAGACACCCATGGGATTTGGAAGAATTGGCTGAAGAATTCCTATGCCCCTCAGTCAAGTTATTCCACCTAATATAGTTTCCCTACTGCAGCCTATAGACCAGTAGGTTATCACAAACATTAAGAAGCTCTACACTGAGTAGCTGTTCCTAATGTGCAATTTGACTTAAAACCAGAGCTTGTGAATGAATTTCAAGGTCTCAGATACATATTTAACCAACTAAGAGTTCTGGAAGGAACATTACAGCATCCTTTCCCATATAGGTTTAATTGAGAAATTCTAGGTCCTTGTCCCTTTAAAGACACAAAGATCTGCCTAGAAGAAAGTGTGGCCTAAAATTATACAGAAGAAAGACTTTGAAGGCTCTGTAGAGGAGACTGAGCCTTCAACTGACCCTGTGGTTGATGGCAGTATTGCTGTGGCAGAGCCCATGGGCATGCAGCCCATGGGTGATGTTGAAGAACTGGTGGAGGAGCACTCAGGGGAACTTCAGCAACTTCTGGCTGAGCAACAGAGAATGCAACCTAGCAGCTTTCTGAAGTGGATGGCAGAGAGCATCAACAATCAGTACAGCAATTTATTAAATAAATCAACCCCTGAAAATGGGCAGAACTACAAGTATTTATAGATAAGACTTCCCCACACAGAGAAAAAGCCTATTGTTACATTCACTTGTGCACTGAAAATGTCATGTAATACTATAAAACATTATTAAAGAGACAGAAATAGACAACCTTAGACCAATCGATAGTTCTGAAAACACTGAGACTGAGACAGAAGCAAGTCCTATTGAGCTACAGACACACCAAGGAGAGAGTCAGATTCCTGCTCTTCCTGTGGAAGAGGACTCTCCTTCCACACAGTAACCACCTTCCATTGCATCCTCCTTCCTGCAAGCCAAAGATGTCAATTTAAATGTTGAGTACAGTATGAATGTTTTTTTAGTAAATTAGATAAATTAGACACATTTTAACTATTTGGTGAATACACTAGGAACATTATCTTTGTTCCTAATAAATTATACACATTATAAAACCCTTTTCTATTGTGAAAAGATTTGTTAAGGACTGCTTTGGGAGTTTTGGAATGCATTATGGATATTTCCATTATTTCTTATGAGAAAAAGTCTTACTTACAAGCAATTTGACTCACAACCAGACCTTGCAAATGAATTGAGTTTGTCAAGGATCTGCTGTACTTAGAAGAAAAAAAAGAAAAAAAACTAGGCACCTTACCAGAAAACAAGACTTCTTTACTTAGGAGTGGAAGTATCTTCAAAAGATAATACATAAAGGCATATATGTGCTTGAATCTGTGGAATAACATATAAAAGTATTTAAAATATTTATATTGAAAACCACTATGAAGGTTAATGGGAAAAGAAAAGCTAAAGAATGTTCGCTTTTTTCTTTTCTTTTTTGTATTTAGTACAGGGGATACAGGGTCCCACTACACAGATTGGACTCCTAGTGATCTCCCATTTTCAGTCTCCCAAGTGCTGGGACTATAGGTGTGTGCCACACAGCCAGTCACAATCCCCATCTCAGCATGCTGGATGGTTAAGACGAAGATAAAACAAGGCCTATAAAACACGATATGTAACTTTTGTATCTGATAAGGTCAGTCAAGTCTCCTCAGGGTTTGTCCTGTAACCCTGTACCATACTTTGTCAGTGTCAGCCATATGGATGAGTCACAGCCATTGCTCTCTGTGAAAGCCTGAGAGTGAGAGAATGTTTTTTCTCCCTATGACTCTCCATAGGCACACTCTATAGCATCAATTATGTTGCTCTGTGGCCCCACAATCTTGATCAGAAAGTGTGTGACACAAATGAGTTACATGTGGCTACAGTATAGGTTCTCCTATGTTCTGAGTCTTCACTAACCTTGAAAGGCTAGGGTCAAAATGTTGGCTGTCCTTACATCTCTTATTTTTCTCTAATTTTTGGTCTGCAAACTTAGGTTGTTAACCCACCAGAAGAATAGCTTATTATCACCCAACAACATATGCAGTTGGGTTTAAACTCACTATGCATCTGAACATAAAACATCTTAGGCATAACATGGAATGGGTGTTTTCCATCAAGTATTGATATGTTAAACTTTAACTCCCTACATAATATGGAGAAAAAGTTTTAAAAAAAGAAAACATTTTTAAAATATGAATAAACAGTTACATAATTTTACACTGAAATTTAGAAATTACAGCACTGTAGCAGGACAGTTCTCTGACATTGTTTTCTTGTCTCTTTTTTTTCATTTATTACCCTTTATTAAAAAAAAAACATTTACTTGAGATAGTATGGCAATAATTGCTATGTCATGATGAGCAGTACATATTTAGAAGAACAGAATGACAGGCATTCCAAGAGTGACCCTTCTATTACACATTGCTATCTTCAGTGCAGTTGCTTGGTTCACAGGTATTAGCATATAGCTATTCAGGTGCCCTGGGGGCAGAGCCAGCACTGTACATCCTGGATCAAACTATGTCCTGTTTGTCAGCCTAAGCAGGTGCTTTAATCTGCTGAGCTATCTGGCTGACCCCTACTCACATTTTGTCTATACATTTTATGTTATTTTAATGTCTTGATCAATAAAATATTAATATATTATTCCACTAATTTGAAGACTAAAACTAAAATAAAATTTATATATTTATAGAACATACAGATTCTTACTAGTCTGATCAACAATTACCAAAATTTTAAACAAAAACTTTTAACAGTAAGTCACAAGGCTTCCATCACTACATTCAACTTTATTATAAACTGCTTAGCTAAATCCTTCCCTAGAGTCTTAATAGTGCATGTGGATGACAGATGGATGAAATCCACTATTTTCATTCACAAATATTAAGCACTTAAGGCTCTACTCTCTTATTCTCTCTTATTACCACACTGGCAATTCCTAGTGCACACTATATTTATATAGGTGTCTAATGTATTATAATAGTAATCAAAATATGTTTATCATGTTTTAGTACAGATAAGCCTTTCTATGTAAACTTTACAATATTGTGTATTATTTTAGCCATTGGGGGAAAATAAACACTATTCCAAGTTATTAACTATTTTCTTTAAAATTATTGAGTTAGTAACAACGCAATTGCATCTTGCATTTACTTTCTTGGACTCAGAATTTCATGTTGTATTAATCCCTTTCCCCCAATTAATATTGGAATTGAACTCAGGGCCTTCACACTAAGCTACATTGCAAGCCCTTTTGATTCTGAGATGAAGTTTTGCTAAATCACTAAATTTCCCTGGCTGGGCTTGAACTTTTTATCCTGGCCTCTGGCCCCTGGCCCCCAAAATGGTAGGATTACAGTGTATGCAACAATGCCCAGATAAGAATTTAATAAGAGACACAATCATTAAGTTCCTAACATTCCCTCAAGTTTATGTCAAAATGCATGAGTTAGTTATTCCAGAAGCTGGCCTGATAAGTATGTGCTATAGTCAGATGTGGTTGTCTTAGTCATTTGACACACCCAGCAACTGGAATGAAAATCTGACATTGTGAGAGGAATCTATAAATACTGTCTTAAAAACTCAGTTTCTAAACTAAGCCAATTTAGGCTGATAACTACTTTTCATATCTCATCTACATTTCTTGATTACAAGTTAAACTTGGCATGGAATTAAGCAAAATACGCTTTTGTTTTACTCACACCACAAACATTTTCTGAGGTCCTACATAGGTAATTCAACCACAGTCTTAGACAGTAGTGATACAATATGAGTTGAGCATAGTCATGGCCTCAGAGAGTTGGCAGTCTGATGAAGGAGGCTGTCATCAACAACTTAACAGCCAGTCAGCTAGTAGCCCCGCATGTAGGAGTCAATGAGCACTTGTGAGTCTGTAGAATAAAGGTGTATGCTGTAGTAGATCAGGAGAACTACCACGGCAGCCGTTCCCAGGTAGGTTCACAGTGCCAAGGCAAGTTTCACTTCATAGCTACTGCTCATTTCCCGAGCCCTTTCTTCCACAGTGCTCTGCTATCCTCTTTAGTCCCCAATTTCTAGCTTTTCCTCTCTGACTGCTAAGATTCAGGTAAATAACTTTAATAGTTTTCTAAGATGTAATGTGGTTTCAATTAAGAAGCCCTGAAATAGAGGAGTAGAGTGGGAAAGGAGTATTCTTGACTCTCGTCCCTCAGCACATCTATTCCAAAGTTTTTAACTATTTCCAATAGTTTCATATGGGAGCAGATAAGTTGCTATTTCTGTCAAGGGAACACTCCCACCTGGAGTGAGCCGCGTGTAAAACATGAGCAACTCCTGTATCTATGGACATTTTTTTAAACATTTAAAAATTTTTATTTTATTATTTTGTGCAAATTAGAAATACATAATTAGGATGATTTGGGTATGGTGGTGCATGACTGTATTTCTATCACTTGGGAGGCTGAGGCAGGAGGATTGCTGCAAGTTCGAGGCCAACCAGGACTACATAGTGAATTCAAGTCCACTCTGGACTATATAACAAGACCATGTCTCCCACACACAAAAGAAAGAGATACAGAATGAAGAGATTTGGTGTCCTGGCATATGCATATAATTGATTATTTTAACTCCCACGTAGTTAAGAATCTTAATACACACAAAAATTCATTTAAATCCATGATATATTATGTTTTATAAAATTTCTTCATTCTAAGTAAAATAAAATGCAAGTCTTAAATTTTCCCACTATTAATATGAAGATTTTTTTAAATTTTTATTTTATTGAGAAGCAAATAGCAATAAGACAGTTTCAAAGATGATTAATAGGACAATTTTAATAATTAATACCTTGTACAATGTTACAAGGTATGTAATAATAGCTTATTATTACCCTCTTCTTAATTGTTATCCATAGTACATGATACAAAGAGTATATCCTGTCCAAACCCTATTAATACAAATCTTTATTCTCATTGATTTAAGTGAAAGCAGGTGTATATCCATCCTAACTATTCTGTATATAGAAAAATAAAATGGTCTTCCCTTTATATCCTTTTTATTGTTTAGACTTGTCAGAGATGGGTATTCCATTGGCATCTAAATACTATAAGTGAATGAATTCAGCAAGACAATCCAACACAACCCAGCAGTCCACTATAGTATTGGATTATCCGCAGAAGTTGGTGACTTGAGCCTTTCACCGCTCAGCATATTGATATGGCCCCACATTATATACCTCATTTTTATACTTTTCTGCTGGATGGTTAAGACCAAGATAAAGCAAGACCTATATAACAAGAAATGTAACTTTTGTGTCCAATAAAGTTTGGTCACAGTGTTACAGGATAAGGATTTATCCTGTAACCCTGTACCACAGTCTGCAGATCCTTTGTCAGTATCAGCCATGTGGATGAGTCACAGCCACTGCTTGACCAATTTGCTCTCTGTGAAATCCTGAAAGAATGTTTTCTCTCCCTGTGATTCTCCATAGGAACACTCTATATCACTGATCATGTTGCTCTGTGGCCCCATAATCTCCTTGATCAGAAAATCTGTGACACAACTGAGTTACATGTGGTTACAGTATAGGTTCTCCAATGTTCTGAGTCTTCACTGACCTTGAAAGGTTAGGGTCAAAATGTTGGCTGTCCTTACAGCTCTTCTTTTTCTCTAATTTTTGGTCTGCAAACTTAGGTTGTTAACCCTCCAGAAGAATAGCTTATTATTACCCTACAACATATGCAGTCGGGTTCAACTTCACTATCTCTCTGAATATCAAACATCTTAGGCATAACATGGAACAGATATTTTCCATCAAGTATTGAAATGTTAAACTTTAAGTCCCTACAGAATATGGAGATAAAAATTTAAAAAATAAAAAATATTTTAAAAATATGAATAACAATTACATATTTTTACACAGAAATTTAGTAATCTAACCATTGTAACATGACAGTCCTGTGACATTTTTTTCTTCTGTCTTTTTTTTTCATTTATTGCCCACTCTAAAAAAACAACGAACAAATTTTTTTTCTTGAGAGATAGTATGGTAATAATTGGTATGTCACGACAAGAAATACATATTTAGAAGACAAGAAGGACAGGCATTCCAAGTGTGACCCTTCTATTACACATTGCTGTCTTCAGTGCAATTGCTTGGTTCACAGGTATCAGCATATATAGTTAGTCAGGGTTAGAATCCTACCAATTAACTGCTAATTTCAAAAACCTACTGATGTTTCTTAGGATCATTGTCTTACCCATCTTGTGCATACAAATTATGGCTTTGCCCCTGTCATGTTTCCCAGCCTATGAACATTTTTTTTTAAAAATTGCCTTTCAGCAGCAAGCAAAGTAATTGCTAAAACCTGTGCTAAACAAATTGGGACTCACCTTCAACATAAATGCAAATGTAAAACAAAGCACATCTTTTCAAAACTGTACCTATAATCTGCAGATCGCTTCTTGGCCCCTGCACGTGAACCAGGCAGCCAGAACACAATTGCCTAACTCTTTTCTTCTCCATCCAACAACACACTGAAAGGAATGTAGAAAAAATAAGCAAGGCAAGACAATAAACACACTAGAGAGTTTAGCGCAAATTATTTCAAGAAATAACAGACATCAACAAAACTAGAAAGATGATAAGAAGAAGACAAAGTTACAAATCTAGGCATCAGAAAGCAGATTATGATACGTAGAAAACCTAAGAATATGCAGCCCAATATACTTGAAAGAAAGGCAAGTGCTATGGCCAAAATGGAGTAAATGTGAGTGTGTGTGTGCACCCGCATGCACGTGCATGCATGCACATGCGTGTGTGAAAATTCTGTTTAGTACAGCAGTTAAATAATCAGCTCTGACTGCACCTTGCAATAAGCTTATGCCACACCTACAATTCCTTGTGAACCAAACTGTAGGACCTTCTCCTATAAGTGGTTTAAGGAAAACATATATAGCTATCAACATTTAGGGTTCCCAGGGTAATACACCTAGTGCTTGCCAATTAGCCTAAGCAAGTCCACATCAATAAAGATTTTGCATGTACATCAACCATTCCATCAAATTAGTAGTTTACTTTACATATGAATTAAGAGTAAAGCAGTCTCAGAAATTTAAGCCAAAGCTTTGATAGTGAAAACAAAGGCTACAACAGCTAAACAGGAAAAATTGTGAAAAAAACAATAATAATACAGAGAATAAAATGAGGAAACTATATGTAATATGTTTGAAAAAATTAGAAATTATCTGCTTCTATTCAATGAAAAAAGAATATTGTATTTCCAAAATAAACCTCAGAAAGTACAAAAGAAATTTCAAGAAAACAGAATATAAATAAAATTTAACTGAGATATAAGATAAGAATGAGAAAATTCACAGGAAACAAAGACAAACGAAAGCAGAAATATTAGTAAAGAAATTGAAAAGTCAACCCAACAATTCAATATCCATTTCCAAAAGAGAACTGCAAGAAATTATCAAGGAATAATACAATAAGATTGCTCAAAAGCGTTTATCTTAGTTACTTAATTACTGAGATAAATTACTCAATATTCACAAAGTAAGGGAGGAAAAGTTCATTTAGCCCCAGTATGCAGAGTTTTCAGTTCCTAAGTGGGTGACTCCCAACCAAGGTGGCATGGCAAGGGGCATTGTGGAGGAGAAATAGAGCAGGAGACAGGAAAACTGAAAAGCAGGGGCACAGCAGGAAAGCAAGGAGTGGGCATCCGCATGAGCCCTTTTCCGTCCTTTCTGACAGCCACACTATCCACTTTAGGATGGGTAGCACTCACACCGAGTGGGCCTTCCTGTTATCCACCTTCAGATCAATGCCAAACTTATCTGTGACTAATCCAATAACCACACATCCTGAGTCTCAGCTTCACACACACTAGATCCAGCCTCCTCTGAAAGCCCTACTATGACCACGTGAGCATTTGTGGGGACATCTAGTTATAAGCCATAGCAGTGATAAACATAGAGCTCACAACAAAGCATATCACCGAAACATTCAGTACAATGGAAATCAATTTTACAAGAAATTCATAAAGTTACAAAGCAAGCCATAAACAAGTGATCAATACTTCTGATGGACCAAGAATTTTAGACAGCAAGTAACACTAGAAGGTAAAAGCTACCAAAATTTTCAAGGGTTAAGAAAAATTATAACCAGGTTAGATTTCTAGTTGAATATTAGGCAAAAATAAGTTCTCCTAAACATATTTTCAGATATATCATGTTTTCAAGTAATTTTTTGACAATTACTTGAGTCACAGAAGGATCTCCTGAAAAAGAATGTATGAAATGCAGAATAAAGGGAACCAATATAAGACAGCCAAATAAAAATTTCTGAGGCATTGAAATTGGAAGTTGCAGAATGATAATTCATCCTTCAGCATAGAGATTCCCAAATCTTCTTGGAAACCTAAAAAAAAAAAGCTCAAGAGGAAAAAAGAATGGAACTGGCACATTATTTGGTCTTTGACCACATTTGTTTGCATTTCATTCTTGATGTTTGAATGAAGAATGACAGACCTACATGAAACTAAGCAAATAAGGAACAAAAATAATTCTGTTACATAAACAGAAATTGCTTTATAAAAAGGTTTACCTAAGGATAATGCCTACCTTTTGACATTTAGAAAGTATGCAAACATAGAAATCAGAAGAGAAATAACAGACAAAACTTTTAAATAACTAAAGATAATCTCTTAGGAAAGCTGTTTAGGTGTGAGGAATACATGGGAAAGAATTACTTGGGTTTAGGAGATGCCATGTATATTTATTTGATTTTCTAAACTTCACACATGTATCATTTTTATGAAAAAAGTTAGAAAACCTCAGCTATACTTTTAAAATTCACATTAAAGCCACAATGATATTGATACATATAGGCTGCATAGCTTGACTTAGCTTCTTTTGAGGACAATTGTCTATATCTGATCCCTTTTATTATAGCCACATTTTTCTAAGTTTTTGAATAGCTAACAATGCTGTATTATTTAATGGTTCATTAGCTAAAATTTTTTGAAATGTGAAAAATCTAGTCAAAATGGTTCAAATGCCAGGACAAGAGGAGAAAACCTAGGCACAGTGGAATGCTATCAATAGCAGATCCTTACCAGTTGAGACTCTAGAAAACATACCACAATCCTATAAACATAGTTCAAAGTTTCCTTCCTGGGTTTTGGATTACAAACTTACTCACTATTTCTTACTGTTGACCTATATGCCAAATTCATGTTATGTCTGGAGATACTAAAATGCGTAGGATTTGTTTGTCAAGGTTCAAAATGACATTTAAGATAGTTGATAGGAGAGCTGTGATAACAGCATTATTAAAGGATAAAATTCGAAGAAAAACTAATATTCTTACTTTCTCTTAATTCAATGAGAAGAAAGATTTGTACTAATAGTGCTTGGACAGGATATCATGTCTGCATCTTGTACAATGAATAACTCTACAAAGACAAAAATATGCAATGTATTGATTATTGTAACTGTCTTCTAACATGTTTTGAAACTGTCTCATTGCTATTTGTTTCTCAATAAAATTAATTAAAGTGAAAAACTAACATTCTTAAAGATGTAGCTTTTGAAGAGTAAAGCTTGACTGCAGGTGTCATGGTGTTGATTTGTCATTATTGTAGTCAGGGCTTACAAGGGAATGTATTTAATACAGAACACAAAATTTGTAGGATTATTTCATAATATTAACCAGAAAGTCAAATGCAAAAATGTGCCAGAAATCTGTCCAGCCATTAGAGACCCAAAGAATCCATCTGAGAGTCTGGATGCTATGGCAATGTACATCCACCTATAGACCTAGAGCCCATGGCAACATCCTGCACTCGTACAACTGGAGGTCTAGAGCCCACCATGATGCCTCACGCAAGTCTGTACCAAAGACCTGTCCTGGGATGGCCCAAAGGTCAGTAGTAGAAGCTATAAAGTCTGAACCAACAGGATGTATTATCTGTGCCAACAGGCTGAGGGCATCATGATGAGGGCATTGATGCCGGGAAGTGATGCTCAAATTCAGGACAGGGCTACCCAGAAGAGAATCACAGCCATCCTCAGAGACAGTGAGGGCCCCAGTTCCTCTGATGATGATAACAGCTGAGTTCCTTTCAGGAAAGCCAGCACAACAAACTTCTCCAGGAGAATCAACAACCCACCATCTTCCACTCCAGTTCTTTTTATCTTGTTCACAACAATGCTCAAGTGGCTTTCAACACCCAGAAGCACCCTGATTAATTGGTAGCTGGCTGTTAGAAATTAATCGTTAGTTAGTGCACCACAATCATTTTTAGTTTTTAGAAAAAGAAATTATATTTGGGGTAATTTTTAATAGAATTGCTTTTAAGCAACCTGACAATGTTACGAACCCAATGTTTTGTTGTATATAAATATTTTAAATACTGCATCATCTGAGCATGTTAAGCCTTCCTCTTACTCTGAGAAGTATACTATTTTCAATGACTCCCATGGGCCACCCTTTTTTATAAAGTGACATTTTGCCAAAAACAGCCATGCATGAGTTTATACTTATAGCTACCAATACCATCATATAGGAAAGTAATTCTTGAATATATGATATCATTTCTGTATTGAGAGTTGCCAAAAGTATAGTTCAGTATTAAAGAAGTTGTCTTCTAGTTCAAAGGGAGAGGATAAAAGCGAAAAGACAAACAAAAGATCCATGAACTTCATTCTAAGTAGTGTGTTCCATCTCATCTGACCACAAACCAACTCCAAGAATTCTATCCCTAAGCCTTCCTGCCAGAAATCAGATCTACATTTTTGGAATGAACACCATATGTCTTGGTAAAACAAAAACAGAAACATACTCTGCCTTGATAGCCTCCAGAGAACTCAAGGTGCATGTCTTACTTTCTACATTCTAGAAATCTCAGGGTTGCATTCAAGACAAGCACAGGATTGTCTTAGAAAAGGGATTCATTATTCAGACAGTAGACATTGTCATGAGGCCAGACTAAGGGTACTGCCTTAAAACACATTTACTATAATTACTATATAACAATTGGAAAGGAAAGGATACTCTACAAAAGAATTATTCTGCCACAGAGTCAAACTAGCCTACAAAAATTAGAGGGTTGAGCCTAAAGTTTTTATCTTCTTCCAATTCACAGCCCTTGCACCATTCAGTCAGGTTTGTAGTTACTCAAGCTGGTGATATCTCTAGTTTAATTCAAGGAAATTCTGCTTTTCTGCTTTTCTGCTTTTCTGAAAAGAGCAGTTACTAAAACCCAACGCAGAGAAACTTGGGAGTCAAACTTGACCCTTCTAAACAGGGCAACTCCACTTAGAGAGAGACAGGAGACCACTGCTAGCATGCCACTGGTAACTCCTACCTTCTGGACAAGAAACCAGCACCAGAGGCAGAAATTGGAGTTGTCCAGTAACAATAAATCTGCATACCAGATGAGCAGAGATGTCCGTGGCAGAAAAAAGAGCAACATAACGGTGATTAAAAAAAAAAACAAAGGACAAAAAGCAAAGAAAGAAATCCCCATCAGCCAAAAAGGAGTCCTGACCTGGCATATCCCCTCAAGGAAGAGCACAGACAAGAAAATATTGAAGCTATTCAAGTCCTCATGTCAAGAATAGGCAATCCAGCTAGATATAAATGTAATGTAAGCTTTCGACAATGTCTGATTCTCCCCCCAACAACCAAATGCAGAACTGGAAAACACAATTGTTTAAAGTGAAACAAATGGCAAAAAAAAACTAAGTAGGGTAATACTAACTGGGAAATCCTTAAAGAAAAGAATCAAATGAGTAACACTGAAGCAAGATTCTAGTATTATTTAAATTTAAGAGGCTAACAAGAAGTCCAAATGCACAATTTTAGCACATCTCACTCTGTGGTCAGAACTACAAGTGAAAGGACTACATGGTATGTATAAAGGAGAAAAGGCTTTGGCTCAGATAATAAACAAAAAGGGAAATTATCACATCAAAATTATTTATCCCTTATATAAATCTTCTTTAGAACACAATCTGCTTTAGTTACTTTCTCATTGGTGGGACAAAAATACACAAAATCCACAAGCTAAAAGAAAAAAATATTTATTTTACCCCACAGTTTGTAGATTTCCATCCATAGTCATAGATGGCTTCCAGGGTGGGACAACATGGCAGATATGAGACAGTCCATGGCAGGACAGGCATAAAGCACTGAGCCTGTCTTCTTTCTTTCCCTTCAGTCCATCTAGGCCAAATGCCTATTGATTAGTTCCACATAGTCAGAGTCAGGTGTCCCTCACTGTAATGTCATCACTAAGCTAATCCTGGTCTGATCCAATGATCACACACCCATGATCTAGCTGCCCCCCAAAAGCCCTGAGCATGGCAAAAGCTATGACACTGGGTTGGAATCTAAATATAAACCATAAGACCAGGACCAGGAAACTTGAGGAGAACAACAAAATAGCTTATCTTTTTCATACTTGTATCATCTGTGTTTTCCTACCATCTGGTCTTGAGAAATAGCAAACTTTTCCCCACTATTTTTCAGAGAAGCAACTAAAGCTGTATCCTTGGTAGTACAACAGTCACCTGTAGCTTAGAAAATAAATAAATGACAGGACAAAGATGAGATTTTTAAAATTATTAGAACATGATGATTAATAGGTTCTATATTTTAAAAGGAATGTAAAAGTAAATTTCTATAGATTTCTGACCCAAAGAATCTTAATGTTTCTCAGGAAAGATAAAAAAGGGATAACAATCAAGTTAAAAATCACCATAATACTCATAACTTTATTCAGAACAAACTTGGGCAGACCAAACAGGTAGATTTTAAAAACAACTCCATCACAGCAGACTCAGAAATTTCATCATATAAAACCCAGTTGATTCAACACAAAATGACAAATAAATGTAGTAAGATGTGCATAGTCTTCAGAGGTCCTTTTCTAATCTTCAATAAGTAAATCAGTCAATTTCCTATATTATAGACTGTGGGTTGGTCTGCACTCTCTTAGAGTCTTTAGTTTTGGTGTGAGATTGGGATTGCTTGCCCTAACCATTTTGTTTTAGGAATTTCTGCACTTCTTAGTTGGTACCTTCTCACTATCTTTGCTTCTACACTTGCTTTCCTCCTTTTTACCTATTGCTACTTAAATTTGGCTACTCAGTCTCTTTACTCATTAAGGAATAAAGGCCAGTCCATGTATGAATTTGTATTAAAGAGGTAAAGACATGCAAAGGTGACTGGACCAGAATAGAGAACAATAATCAAAGCCAGGCATGGTGGCTCACATCTGTAATCCAGCACTTGGGAGGCTGAAGAAGGAGGATCACTGTGAGTTCAAGGCCAGCCTGGGGACCATAGGTGAGCTCAAGGACAGCCTATGCTATATGGTGAGACATTCTCTCTCTAAAACATAAAAACTTTTTTTAAAAAAACAAATAAGCAGAAAAGAATAGTAATAAACATGACAACAGTATCAGATCAACTGTCTGAACAGTCCTTGTCAAGAGTCACTAGAAAATTATGACCAAGAATGATTCTTTCTTTAAGATTCAATTGATCATTCCTATTTTCAAGGACATCTTCCTTTTCTTCACCTCAGACCCTAATGGGTCCAGTCTCTTCTTCCAAGAAATGGTTCAGAACATTACTTTACCACAAGGTCAGTCTTGAAAAACTTCAATACTTAGGAAACAATCTGTAGCCATAGAATCCTTAAAAGAAAGGAGAAAGAAGCATTGTTTTGGTTTTTTTTTTTTTTTAACTTTCCCTATTTTGGGGGAGTGGCTGGGACGGAGAGATATAAATATAGAAAAATAAAAGAGAAAAGCCTGAAATCTTGTGGAGTTCTGAGATACCATTATTGCAAGATCTTCAGCAAATACACAGGATTGCAGTGGAGGAAACTATGCTCAGGTACTGCACCGATAAAAGGCCGTTGGGGTGGAATCTCTCTGGGTGGTGACGGGGAGCGGGCAGGGTCATTGGCAAGGACTTCTGCCTCATTGACTTCTGTTTTCTCCAGGGCCCTTTCTGGCTGATCTGTCATCTACGGTTCAATAACAGAGGAGTTATTTTCACTTTTTCCCTTTTCGTCTCCTGGCTGTTGGCTCTCTCAGCTAGCGTTTAGCTCAGACCACAGCTGGCTACTGTCAGTTCTGCGTATGGTTATGAGATGCAGCATTCTAGTGTTTATTTCAGAGATTTAAAAAAAGCCCACTTGTGTTGGCTTATACCTCTGACTGTCCAGACCTCTGTGTTTCCTCATTATTAAAAAAAAAAGGAAAGAAAAAGACAAGAGGCTCTCTGTGACAATAAGAATACTCTTTGAAAGGCAGACTACAATGTTCGGGGGAAAAAAACATTAAGTTAATGGAAAGGTTGATGCAATGCGCACCCACTCACTCTCCCTGGGGGGTCTGGGGTCCTAGAAGGGTGACTAAGAGAAGTCATGTCCCTTATTCCCTGCAGTTCGAGCCCCAGGACCTGACTGGCTGGCTCACTAGAACTCCTTTCAAGGAACTGCCGACAGTTGATTATTTCCTCTAGGTGGTCTATATAATACACCTTTAGAAGTTGCCCATTAGGCAATATCTTTCCTTTCTTCTAATCATTCATTATTTACCTACAAAATTCCTGAAATGGAAAACAAAACAAAATGTTTAAAAAGCCAATATGAGATCAGACATAAAGGTTCAGATCATAATTCTGCCAAGTCAGTCACCTAGATGAGCAGACAGTCTCTAAGCCCACTTTCAGAGCCTTGCCTTCTCCATATTAAAATATTTCATTTATTCAGTTCTACCTGGACTTTGCATCCTGGCAGAGAAGTTGCTAAAAGAAGTATATTTTAAAAGCAAAAATTTAAAACTTAGACAAGAAAAAAATCACTGGCCACTCTCCACTATTCAGGAATTTCTGGTAAAGTCTCTTAGCTAAAGGTCAGTAAAGGCTTGAGCTAAACTGGGCTATGTGAAGTGAATCTCCAGTAACATTGGAGAGCCTGAGTCCAGGGCTTGGTTCTGCCATTTGCTGGCTGAGTGACTTAAAGAGATTCATTTCTCTGATTTTGTTTTTTCTTCTATAAAAATATGAGTTTTGTCTAGATTCTTAAAATATCATAGAAAAATAAGCAATACATTGTATAGTGCTCTAATTCTGGGCACAGAATAAATCTTTAGCAAATGCTAGCTTTTTATATTAACCATTTGTAATTTCACAAGAATTCATAGTCAAAAGATAGGCTTACAACTTCGCTGGATACATTGAGCACTTTTTAAGTGACCAATCTTTAAAGCTGTGCACATTAATTTTATACAACACAAACCACAATTTGCTTTTCTACCAGGAAATCAGAAGCACCCAAAAATGTACCTCAAAATATGCAAAGCAATCCCTGACACAGCCTGTGCTGCCATGAGCTCTTTATCATGCAGAAAGGTCTCAAGGGACCATGGTGTGCTAGATGCAGCAGTTGACAAATTTGTGTTAATATGGTGTGGTCAGTGTGAATAGGATCCTTTCTTACACATTTTGCCTTTATTTTCTCAATTTCTTCCATAGAAGTCAGGGACATTTGAGAGAAGATTTTTTTGTTGTAATTTTCACTGAAAAATGGCAACCGTGGTCTAAAGCTATGGAATCAGAACTGAAAGAATGAAATTGCTTCCTGGTGTCCTTTCAACTTTTCACAGAGGACAAGTTTTCCAAATCCTGGGACTCAGTAAGTTTTTATTGTTTAGCAAACACACACTGCCCTCTGTTGGAAAAATGGCACACTTCTGCTAACAGTGCAGAAAAGATACTTTTAAGAAGCAGCTGCAGCATGAAAGTAAAACTGCTGGAAAAATGGTAAATATCCTGACGAAAATGTGGAAAAGGCCATTCTTTCCTAATTAGATTAAAAAAGAGAAATTGAACACAAGAAACTTACAAAAAATTACACCCCAAAGACTAATCCAGATGCAATCCTTGAAGCATTTCTTTTACAGTTAAATTTGGTTAAAAAAAGAACGCTTTAGTTTCAAACTTTTTGTTGTAATATTAACCCTCATTACCATTGTCAAAGTAGATCAAGGGTCACTTTGTACTTGAAAAAGAACTGAGAATATCCTGCTTGGCTTTTCACTTTGAAAGAATAAAATTCTTCTAATTAAAGTGTACAGTCAAGGAATAAGATTCATACTTTCTATTATGTTCTCTATTGCTTCACTTTTGTGCTTTGAGTATTATGATTTAAAAATTAGAGTGAGCTTTTAATTCCTATTGGTGCTACTAAGCAAAGCCATACTGACCCAGAAACTTATTCCATCTTCAGGCTCTTACCAACTTTATGGAAGAGGTAGAGACATGTTTTTAAATGTAAAGAAATAAATTGAAGACATTCAAACAAACAATAAAGGAACAAGAGTAATATAAGCTGATGAGCAATGTTTTCTTTGATAAACAACCAAAATAAAAATAAATTAGAGTAGAAGGCATATAGATGTTCCTCAGATACTCAAAGAAGTTGATGTGGAATCTTGAATTGAAATACAAAAGAATCTCTCTGGAGGATGAATTTGCAACCATGTTAAAATCCTTAGTGAGCAATCTGACTGCAGTGCTAGACTCAATTTTAAACTAAATTCACAGCATGCTTTTTATTATACTGTATATATAATGGTAATGTGGATGTCTCCTCAGTTTATTTAATTGCTTTGACTCCAGGAGGAGCAAGCCAGACTCCCAAGTTGGAGAACAGCCTTTAACAACGTGATGCATTTGTACCCTCTGAATTATAGCACCTTTTAGTAATTCCAAACAAAATAAATCCACCAGAAAGTCCCAGCTAACAACTAGAATCGGGGATCCATTTACATAAAAAGAATATTTTCTGATAATTAATTTTATAAACAGATCTATAATAAGAGCACCTAATTGACAGATAACTAGCATATTCTAAATAAATAGCAAGTGCTGCTCCCAGGAAGGATCTATACAAACTAACAAGTTAGAACCTGTTCTAGAAAACCTGCTCCGGGAAAAACAGAGGTCAATGGCTGGGGATGGGCAGCCCACGCCGCAAAGACAGGGGCTCCTCCAGGCGCACCAGCAATGCCCTTCCCAACTTAGCAAATCACTCAATAAGTAACTACACCTCTACAATTACAATGGCTGGAAGGAAATGTGCAGCGAAATCCAAAGTGGGTTTTTAAATATTTCTCTGGGTGAGGAATAGAAAAAGATCTGCATCTAAAATTTCATAGCTTTGTCATCTCAGACTATTTGGCTTTAACTGCTAAATTTACATCAGACCAGAGGTGCGTTTGTCTGGGAACAGAAAGTAATCCCACTTCTATCACCGCCACTAGGCTGCTCATCCCGGAGCACCAGGGCTTGGGCTGTTTCTCTCAGAGCCCCTGGAGAGTCTTTCCAAAGTCAGCTCTGGACCATGTCACTAATTAATCAACTCCAAGACTACCTTACAGACATGGCTGAAATGTGCTAATATGCGATTAGCCATGCTTAGCTTTTTCCAGGTATACTATCCTCATGACATGCCAGAAAATATGCAGTGAGCACATTTGATATTAACGTATGGTGTGTAAGATAGGCAAGCAACATCAGCAAATTTAAATGAAATCTATCCTTGATTTTTAAATCCCAAGGGAAGATCATGATTTAAAACTTAAGCCCTCTTCCAAATTAAATCCTAAAGCTGTTAAAGGTAAGTAAATAAATAAATAAATATAAAATAAAATCATAAATATAAAATAAAATTACAAATTTGATTATCGTGCTATTGTAGTTAGAGTTTAAGATATAAACTTAACATCTTTTTACAATACTCTACAATGTCACATTCTTCTCATTTGCTACAAGAGGTTTTTGGCATCTGGATGGAAACAAATTCTTTCACCTTCCTGAAACTGCTACTTACTGGAGTGGATATGGGTTTCTGGACATACTGAATTGATTTAACTTCCACACTGTCCTCAAAATGCCCATAGAATGACTAGAACACAAAGGTTATTGTGGTAGGCTTGATATATACCACCTTTAGAAATCACAGCAATCCTCAAATCCCTTCCCCCAAAATTGCAAAGTTATATTAAGGAACTCAACGCTTTAGGCAAAGATCACAGCAGAAACCCAGTGGCATCTGCGGAAGAGGACCAATGGTAAAAATTGTGATTGGCTTTCTTTTGTTTTCAGTTTATCAACACAAGGTCCATAGAAGCCTGAGTCTTTGCACTTGACTCCAGCTGTTGCTCTCTTATAAGTTCACCTTGACATAATTCTGTCTATAATTCTGGGACAAGGACTTTGTCTATCCATGATACCACCTTCTCATCACATGGCTGATGTCTGGATGCCCCCCAACACCTCAAGCAGTCATCATGGGGCTTTGGGGAAGTGGCTGGGCCTAGGGAGTGTGATGCTGGGATTGCGGACATGCTGCTAGGATTAAGGGTGTGAATGTGACCCATTGTAGGAGTGGGGAGCCTCGATAAGACAGAAAGAACAGAAAGAGTGCCACTGTGTGTTGCTTTCTATTTTTTGCTCGCTTGTGCTGAAATGAAACTTCTGCAAACTGAGAATCAAATAAAATGCTTTTAACTTTGGGCATTCAGTATTTTGTCTCAGCAACAACATAAGTAGTGAGATAGAAGTTTTGTTCTGGTTTTAGAAAAACTAAAATAGAATTCAGTTCAACCAGCTATTCTCCTTGGCATCTTCCCAAAAGAGAAAAGTGTATATTGTTGTTATAGATGTATGCTCATGCTTATAGAAACACAATCCATAACAGCTGAGTCTTAGAAGCAGCCTATTGTCCATCAGCAGATGAATGGATAAAGTAAATGTGGTGTTTATACATGATGAAGTACTATGCTGCTATAAAGAAAAATACTTGAGCCATTTGTAGTAAAATGGATAGACCTCGAACTCAAATTACTAAGCAAAATAAATTGGACAGACAGGTTAAGTATCTCTCAAACATGAGAAACCCAAAATATAAATAGCAATGTAAAAGATAATAGGAAACAGGAAGATAGATCTTTTGTGAAAGGAATACAGATCAAATAAAGTCTAGAACTTTACAATTGTGGCAGGATGACCTACCAAATCTTATCACAGCTGTTCTTTCCTATGAGTTTTATTAGAAATTCTTGATTTCCATCTCCATAATTTGAAATTGAGCAGGGCTTCTTCCTGCTGCTGCAGTGTAGGCACTTATGCAAGTAGGCAAGTGTGGAGCTTGTTTGTACTAAGGCTTTTTTTAACCTTCAAATGAGCAACCTGTCCAGGGCTATGCCACTCTAAACGTGTCTGCTCTCACTGAAATGAGCTACCCGAGGGTGGTTCCTCTGCCTTAGGCAAGTGATCCAGGCTCAGCCTGAGGTGCCATGTGGGAGGCAGCTCTTGAGATGTGAAAGCCATGTACATCCCAGTATAATTCCCACTTTTCTGCAGGGAGTCTGATATTCAGAGCAGCCTATCAAGGCCCTAGCTCCCTTGTCCTTGTACTAACAGTTTAAATCTTGAAACTCTTTACTGCTAAGAGATCTCTGCAGAAGTTAGAAATGTGCCTTGCACTTTCAAAACATCAAATATTGTTCTGCTCACCTAGAAGTTTTGGAGAGATCACTTTTCCTTTACAGTATGTTTGCCTCTGCCCTAGTTAGAGCTCCACTCTGCAATCCTCTCTTATAGAAAAGAGTGGCCCATGCATGTCTTTGTTTGGTTGACTGTGTAGGGAGATGACACCCATACACTGTAACTGAGCTCCTAGCACCAATTCACCTGTCCATAGAGGGCTCCATGGGCCACTGTCTCCCAGCAAGGCTCTGTCTCACCTTGGCCCAGTTCCATTTTCAAAGCATCCATGTGGGTTCCTTGTGCATATGCACAGCCAACTCCTTTGATATTAGCTACTTACTTCTAGTCAGTTGCCAAAGGCAGATGACCATGCAACTGGTTTAAGGCTACATGCTCAGTCCACAGCCATTAAAAGCAAATAGCACAGCTATAAAACTCCTCCTGGCCTCATATGGGCCTTAGCAAGATGCCAAGCTCACAGGAGCATGCTTAAAGTCCCTTAGGATCATATTTTGTCCCCTTAATTTAAAGTCTTTCATTTTTAGTTCTGATTGTTCTGATTAGCATACCAAGTCTCTAAGAGTCGCCATGAGGGAGGCCATGAGTACCTGCAGTGCTCCTGCTGCAGAGTCCCAGCATCAGAGAGAGTCTGGCCAGCCATCTAGATGCAGCCGTGCTGCTTTTGCTTGCTTCTAGGCATCACTCCTTTTTTCTTCCCAGATGTTCCAGTCATGTAATTTAGTCCCTCTCTCCAGAAACAGGGAGAAGAAAGAGGAAGTCAAAGGGTAGAATCTGTTCAGGGAAAATCATTGTCATGAAAAGCAGGTACCCTAAGAAGCATACTCTGGTAAGAATGCAATGTGGGAGAACTGCTAGTTACTGATAGGACTTTCTTAGCCATGAGGTTTGTACAGGCAAGATTCTTGGCTCTTCAATATTCAGCAGCATGCCTGACCTTTGTGTATCTATTTATGCCTCACCTCTAAAAAGAGTTATGAGGGCCAGTCAAATAGCACAGCAGACTAAAGTGCCTGTAAGCCGGCACAAGGGCCAGGGCTTCAATCCCCAGGCCTGCCATGCTGGCCCTATATCCAGGGCATGCTGAGAAGGCTGTTGAGACTGGGCATGGTGGTGCATGGCTATATTCCCAGCTCTTGTGAGGCTATAAACAGAAGAATCACTAGGAGTCTGATCTAGTGGTGAGACCCTGAACACCCTGTAGAGCCTTCCCTAAAATACAGAAAACAAAATAGATTTATGGTGACATTAAAGTTTGGAAAATAATACTTAAACATAACTAGAATTTAAGGAAAATGAGAATATGAAAATAAGACCACCCTATAGAATATTCAGCATATAAAAATATGACCACCAAGATAGAACTATTTCTGCCACTTGGATTAAAGAGGAAACAGATACCAGAACCCTTGCTATTTAGTGAGATGAACAGGCATCACCTAGAAGCTGGTAGGCACAAGGTTATCATTTGCCAAAAAAAGGCAAATGGCTAGAAGTCTGTGGGAAATAGTACAAATAGTAGCTCAGTTTGTATACGTGAGTATATTACATAAAATAAGAATGAACAGCAGGCAAGAGAAAGTAGACAAAAGCCAAAGTGAAAGAAAAACACAAGAGAGATGGAGAGGTAAAAAGAGAGCCAGATTAAATGGACTTCAGCCTTGAGCTACTGAAGAATAGAGAGCCATTGTAAGTCTTGTTTGCTATGACTGTGTCTCTGAAGGATTTTCCACCTCTACGACATACTAAAATTGGATGTGGAACTCTGTGTGTAGAACCTGGTGTCTCCAGATTAGGATACTTCTCAAGGTAAAAGAAAACACTGTTAATACTGATTCAAGACAACAGGTAGCAATTTAGGCTGTCGTTAGCAAACCAGGATTTAACGATCTGTACAAACCCTATGATCTTCTGTCCTTTTTCTGATGACCAGTGTTGTCACCATACCACACTGTCCAAGAGGCTATATTCTGCTTGGCACAATGTAGTGACAGCTAATATAAAGAGTGACTTAATTTCCTTTCATTTAATAATTCCTCAGATGCATATTATAAGCCCATAAAATTCAATAGCCCATAAAAATAGACAGCTTGATTTCATAAAAACTCTCTTTTCAGCACAACTACTGAATATTATTCCCCTTTACCTCCATTTACTAAAATGTAAGAATGGTTGTTAAAATAAATTTAATGCATAGATTTGTCTTAAGAATTTTTTAGAAATGCAAAAATTCCTTCGAGTAACAAAGCATAACAAATGGAAATTACTTCTTCATGACTGCTATTTGTAGACTGAGGTTATTGTGTCTTGATTCTTCCTAAGAGACTTTCCCTCTGTGTATGTTTGATTCGTTTAAGGAAGACGCTTGCTACAGTCTTTCTTATATTCCACCAGAGCCTAGCATGAGTGGGATTTTTAATACAGTTTAAAATTGCCAATTTCAAATAAATGATTAACAGTGAAACATCAAACTCTGATTGATTTTTATTACATATGAATAATAAACACATTTGAGGAATTTCTATTAATGGTTTTTCAATTTATGATGAAACACTTCTCCCAATATAATGTTTAATGACACAACAATGTTTTACTCATCAGAAAAAGGACAGAAGATCATAGGGTTGGTACAGATTATTAAATCCTGTTTTGCTAACAGCCTAAATTGCTACCTCTTGTCTTGAAACAGTATTAACAATGTTTTCTTTTACTCTGATTACACAAGGTATTATTTGAACAATGTATATGAAACAAAAAGAACGTGTATAATCTAAATATTATATTTATGTAAATAAAAAACTGGTATTTCACAAAGTTTCATGTGTTGTAGATCAATTTGTGATCTTGTCAAAATGCAGAAAATGACTTTCTAGGGGTGGGACCTAAGAGTTCGCATTTCCGAAGCTCTTCTTGATGTTGTCATTGTTGCCAGTAACCATGCGTTGAATGTCAAGCTGGTAGAGCTCTAGCTTTTCAACAGAGCTTCACTTCAGTTTCTTCTATAGAATTTTACCAACACTGACACACAAGTCTTACTGCCAGAAAGTCCAGTTTAATTCGTTTGGACTGTATGACAGGAATTTTCAAACTTCTTGGAGATACCAAATATGCACCCAAATTAGAGAACAATTATTACAAAAGTTGATATTTCAAACATTCTTATTTTATTTCTATTATTTTGATTGTAGATGGTTCTACAATGGTTATGTTCTACATGACAAAAGGGTGTCAGCCTTGCTAGTTTGGACCTTGGGATGTGACTGCTTTTGCAGCAACGATTGTGCTGGGTTCTCAAAAGACTGGCACTCACAGCTGCACTTCAAAAATGGCTTCTTTGGAGTAAAAAATTGTGTTCACTGGAAGCTGAACTCAGCGCTACCTGTGAAAGACATGACATGTATCAAAAGTGTGAAGTATTCTTGTGTATTCGTCATCTGATATTCAGCTTTTACTTATCTTAGAATGTATAAATAGTATTTATTTTCCTTGCGCTTGAATTTTAGGCAGGCTACTTAACTTTTCCAGGGCTTATGTAAGGAGCAAATAAACACCATCAAGTATTCACACATTCTCCTTGGATTCTAACATTTTAGATTTTTCTCCTTCCTTTCCTCCTCTCCTTCTTTGTACTCTTCATTATCATTGAAAGTGTCATTAAAATTTTTACCTGAAAAAGTTGTTCTAGTAGATCATTGGTTGTCAAATTATAGAATATATCAGAATAATGTGTCAAGATTACTGAAACACTGCACCCCATCCCCAGAATTTCTGGAGCAGCTCTGGCCTAAGTGATTTAGTGTTTTGACTGGTGGTGGTGATCATGATGATGATGATGATGATGAAGAAGAAGATGATGGTGATGATCTAGTCTACACTCTGAAAACCATACCTACTTAGTTATTTGAGCAATATTAGAAGCTTTTGCTTTGCAGTAAAGACTAATTTTCACAGTGTATAGAAAGAAATGGGTGCTTAACTCCAGAAACAATAAGCATTTGCTCAGGAAGCATGTTGGTTAGGGGCATCAGTGAATTTTACATGTAGGTATTTGTAAAACTGTACCTGACATGACTCCTCAATCAGTCAGCTTAGAAGAAAGAACACTTACCTCTTTTCACAAGCATGCAATTTGGTGCAACTAAAGAAAGAGACAGTAGGGTTGCTGCCTTCCTTCCAACAAAAGTAGGCTGTAAGAAAGCAGCATTTCACTCATATTGATGAACTACTCATTGTAAAGCAGGCTGGAGCTGAGGAAAGCATAAGCAAAATATATATAAACAAAATTAATCTAACAGCACTATATGTTAACTTTAATAAAAAGAACACCTGCTCACACTGAGCAGCCATAAATCACCTTCAGAAAATAAAAATGATATCCAAGATCTGGTGCTTTGTCACACTCTGTACTATTCAGGACATGTATTCAAAGTTATCTGACCCTAAAATTTTCCTAGAAAGGACATTGTGATGAAATTTTTTATCTTTAACTTTTACCTTTTCTATGTAGAAAGCAAAACTCAAGGAAACCATGTTTAGGTATTGGCACATCTGTAACTTTAATTTCCTTTATAGCACAAAGCTTTGAGAGGACATTTCAAGTATCAGTAAGTCACTATGCCTATGAAATTTTTCTTCTATGTTTTCCTGAACAATAGAATATATTTGTAAACCTATAGACACACATATAACTTATAAACATGAGAATGAGATGGAAATATATACGCATGCATGTTTGTGTATGTATGTATCATCCTAGGAAACATTTTAAAGGTTAAAAGTGAGATAAGAAATATTTTGTTTGCTTCTTTCAGAATATGTCTTGCATACCTCAAGGCTTTCCCACGAACAGGCAGGGAGCGTCACAGCAGGCGGTGCTGAGTCAGCATCCACCTGGCACTTACTGTTTCCTTTGTGCTGCAGCGTTCTCTACACCATGCTTGGTATTTGCCAAAACTATTTTAAGACCAATGTTATTAGCATTTCTTATTAGGACATTCTAATCAACACTGTTTTTTTTTCATAGAAGATGATTTTTGCAAATGCCATGAAATCCTCAAAATAGTTTAGATGAAAGAAAAAATAAAGTTGTGGAAATGTCTTGACTCTTTTTTATTACCATTTTTTAAACGCAGATATTAAAATGTTTACCCTGAAGCTTTATCAAATATTTTAGAGATTCTTTGTACCTCTGTTCATCTGAGTACTCCATGCTGCTTCCACCACGGGCATTTTTTTTCAGCAACTTTATATGAAGAAAAGGGATTTTTTTTTAGTGCTGTTGTCATGGTAACCCTATATTGAGGTTGAAAAGCTTTATTGAATGTTTTGAGTATTTCGCCATCACAGCCTTCACTTAATAGATTTTGATGTTCAAATGTTTAAATATACTACTTATATCTGATAGTGTGTTTGGTGCTAAACACACAGTGTTTAGGTACCTACAGGAAAGAAATTGTTAAATATGGCTTTTCTTTCTTTTCCTCAATTTCTTCTGATACATATGAGTCTTTTTTTGTGGAAAGCAAAGGAAAATATACAGATGCAGTCTCAGATATAGGAAAATAAGCAGCCTCTTATCTCAGAACAATCTCATAGTGTATTTATGAAGAGGCCATCATTTTTCTGTATTATTTTGTTTATTCAGAAGCATGGAGATACTACCAGGGTCAAGGGAAATGGTAACCAGAGAGGACCAATGAGTGAGATAGGAAAAGTGAAAGGTATTGGAAAGGTGCTCCCAAGAGTTTGTGTATTTTAGCAAAAGGCTACAGAGAAGAAACTCTGGGATGGGCTGAAGAGGTGTGGACACGCCTGGAAATCCTGCCCTGCGGGACAGCCCGTGGGAGCCAGCACCCTAACGCCAGACAGGAAGCCACAAGAGGGAAAGGGAAGCCCTCCCGCATGTGGACGCTGCTGTTTTCCCACTCACACATTTCACACTGTAATTTAATTCTTTTATTATCCAGTGTAGTAACTACAGTAACGGGAGTCTGGAGAATAATTTTCAATCAAGTATAATTTTCTTTGAAACTTTGAAGAAAAAATGACTTCATACGCATACCTTTTGAACCATAATACACAGACTTTAATATTGAAACTTAGTGCAAAATAATTCAAAATCACCACCTGCGTCATTTTCATTAACAGAGTCTTGGACTTATTTTGTATCCAAAGCCCTATGTAAGTATAAGTTTATTATGATGATAATGAATATTATTTACTTATCACAACCAACTCTACAATAGATTATCTCTGCCCAGCAGGATTATTTTATAAATACAGCCCCAAAGCCATAAACAAGAGTGTTGGTGACTCATAGCAGAGAAAATAGCTTGTATTTTTATTTAGACAAAATTTGTGACCAGTAGGGACTCTTCCTTACTTTCTCTTTCAGTGCCAGGCAGAATCCTCCATACCATAGTGAGATGCATCTTGTGTATTTCTTGGTCATTGTGAAAGTTGCAGCCTGAAGGGCCAGAAAGGACACTGGACACTACAGCATGTTGCTTTGTCTAGGGAGAAGGAGTCATCCTTGGCAGGATCTATCCCCTAACTGTACTATCAATTGCTGGATGCCTCAAAGTCTAAAGTCTGCCTGAGTCACTCTTATTCTCTTGCCTTATGGGGTTAGCTGCTCCCAACTTTGTAAGTCAAATAGAATGTACATACTTACATACTGCAGCATGCTCTTCTGTCTTTTAGTCTGACTGGTTTCTCTATCAGTAAGTTAGGAAAGAGAAATGCAGTGGTTCTTGGTGCTGACCAAGCCAGATTGTCCTCACCAAACAGTGAATTATTCTATGAGTATTATGGTATTGGATGCTAAGGGGCTACAGCTGTCTCCCATTCTGGAGAACTTCCCTTAGCCCAGATCATAGGGAGGATGTGGAAACATTTACCCCATTTATGATTAAGATAATGAGAGATATTGGACAATAATATTGAACAAGTCAGAGAAGATATAGAGCTCTGAAGCACAACATCCCACCTGCCTGACCACATCACAGCAGTCTGGAATGCGGAGCAACTAAGACCAACAGTTCTGCTTGCTTTGTTAGATGACTGGTCTGTATGTGCCCACAGCAAAGTGGGATGTTTAGGTAGAAATCAACAACAGGTCTCTCTTAGCACAAAATGGTCACTAGGGCCAGAGCCATAAGCCGTGCCCTATAGATTCAAGGATCTGGGTATCACCCTGCCTCACACATTGCGTGCATAGGCTGGTGTTTCTTGAGCATTTTGCTTGAGATTAAACTGTATTACCGGGGGCAAATGCATTACTGGGTGATCATGTATAGGGAAAACCATCTGAGTTTAGCACTGAAGGTTTTGTACCAGAGAAACCCTTTTAATCTTCAGCCTCTCTGTGGCTGACTGCCGAAACAGAGCCTATAGGAGCAACTCCACACCACCAGTGTTGCAGTATTACTCCAGCTGAGATCAGCTAACTAGTATTGTTGCTGAGCCCCCTCCTCTTCCCCATCCTGCTTATCTTTCTTCTTTTTCCTCAGAGCACTCCTTCCATGGACCATGTTCCAAAACCCTTCCCCAGGCTCAGAGGCCCTGGCCCATCTATGGTCAAAAGTTTTTCAGTGTTAGGAAATTACCCCCAAGAGGACAGCAAAAGAAGAGGAAGTACATGCATTTGAAAGTAAAACCCACCCAAGTTACACAGATTTGAAGAGACATCAACCATAGGCAAGCTGGTAAAATTTGCTGTAAGGTTCTTCATCTGCTAAAAGGTGAATGTAATCCTGCCCTACAATTTAAAAGTAAGTAAAAATTTGAGTATACAGTCAGTGGATTGCTAACTTTGGTCAAAATCTTCAGCATTTATCAAAAGTTGTCCAACTGAATGAATGCTTAATAAATATTGACCACATTAACTTACAAACCCTAGTCTGACATTCTACTGTTATAATCTAAGAATTATTTACTAGACAAAACATTAGAACTCTGATTTTGTATATACATTTGAATCTAAAAATCTCACCAAACTAGGAAAACTCCAATCTGATCTGCATTCCTTCATTTGTGAAATTTGATTATGTATAGATGAGGCTTACACTTTTTAAATATATCATGCTTTTTTCTGGGGATATAGCTCATTGGCACAGCACGTGTTCGGCAAGTGGGAGGTCCTGAGTTTGATGCTTAGTACTCCCCCCCAAGATATGTAAATCATGCACTTGATAGTAATTATATATTTTGGGAATAATGAACAGTTTAGTTTTAGAGATAAATAAGAAATTAATAATTATTAAATTAGCAGGACAGCTTTTTTGTTGTATGGAAATACATGACCTTTACCCTCATAAAAATTTTTAAATGTGTGATTGGTAACTGTAGTCACAATACTATATAGAAAATTTCTAAGACATGGTCATCCTGGGTAACAGACTTTATACTTACTGAATAGCAAATCTACATTTCCTCCTTCCCAGATGCCCCTGGTAACTTCCACTTTACTATCTGTTTATATAAGTTGGGCTATGTTAGTCACTTCATATAATCAGAATCATAGACTGTTTGTCCTCCTTTGGTTCGCTGTGTTATATATCAGGTTTGTCCATGTTGTTACAGATATTAGAAAATCCTCCCTTTTTGAGGTAGAGTAATATTTCACTGGATATATAACACATTTTAGTTATGGATGCAGCTGTCAGTGAACATCTAGATTATTTCTATAGTTAGACTGCATCCTCCACTGAAACTTTAGGCTGCTCGTTGAATAATGCTTCAATAAACACAGCAGGGTTAGTATCTCTTGAAATATTGATTTAGGTTCTGTTTTGCATAGAAAAGTGGTAATGCATGGTACTTACAGTTTTAAATCTGTAAGAAATCTATTGGACTCTATCAGATAATCTTTCTATGTGAAGCAAGAGCTACAGCTGAAAAGGAAGTTTTAAGACAAGGTTGATATTCTCAAAAGTGATCAATGAAGAACTTTTTAACATAAATCCCTGTCTGTGGTTCTTTGTCATATATAGTAACTAGCATATCAATATGACCAAAAAGAAAAATTAAGATTTAATTTATTTAAAGCAACAGAGGGAAAAAAAGAATGGATAGAACACAGATCACAGAGGAGAAAAATCAAAATGCAACTACAGAACCTTCTTGAAATTTCTCTTCAATTCAAGATAGTTATAACTAATCATCTTATAGTTAACTTGCATATGATCATTCAAATTGGCCCCGCCCTTTCAACTTCCTAGAGTTGAATAATCACAATACATCCTGAGAATGATTTCAGAGCTGCTCATCAATTATCTGCCACAACTGACTTCTACTCATTCCCAACGCCCACTAAAAAATTTTCTTATAAACCAACCAATTGTTCTTCTTTATGTATCAATAGCTCTCCTCCCACTAGGAATCTTTATAGAGGACAGAGTGACTGGTTGGCATTCTGGCTTTATAGCTACTCAAACATGAATACCTGAAATATTAATTTTATCTAGAAACCATGAATTTAAATACCTGCCCTTCCAAATAAAAAAAAAAAATAAAAAAAAAAAAAAAAAGAAGAAGAAGTCTGGCTCTTATATTAAGAGTCCTAACTATGGCTTTTTGAAAAAAAAATAAAGCTTAATTTATGAATTTATAAATGACTAGTGAGCACTGTATTTGAATTGTGCTTATGAAAAGGCCCTGGCATTGAGCTAGCTCTGACAGCCAGTGACATGACATAGGCTTAAGAGAATAGGCCTTTGTACCAGCAGTGTCAAATCAACCACAACAAGCCATTTCTCCCTCCTGTCCCAATCAGGACCAGCATCCAGAAGTACAGCAATTAGAATGGGGAGATGAAAAGCACTGGGGAGCTTATGATGGAAGTCAATGGCCAGTCGAGCACAGAGACAGCACAAAATGTCACCTTCATCAAGACAGTTATTTTCATACTAATAAAGCAAACTCGAGTTTTATGAAAGGGGGTCACATAACTTGTGAAAATGGTTAAAAAAAAGAGCTAATTTAATGAAATCAAGGGGCTTGCATAGTTGCCAAGGTATTTAGGGATTAGATTCTATGTTTCTCAATCATATATGATAATTAAAATCTCTTAACTCAGATTCTAACTGTGTGACATTATATATTGGCCACTATTTGATTTTGTAACAGAATAACCACTCGATGTTGACTGTAGAAAATCACAATCCATTAATATGTTCAGCAAAGTGAAGTAGTTTCAATGTTGTCCTCCTTTTTTTTATTTTTTTCAGTTTTAAACAACAATAAACAGGGTCATAGTTGAAATGATACCATATTTACAATTAATCACAAGATATAAATTCACATATTCACTCAATTTATTACAACTGAAATATTGAATAAGTCTTTCAACCTGCTTTGATTTTACTATAAAATGTGACAATAATATTGAGTCATTACAGAAGTCATTATGTGAACTATAAACATCACAGTCATTAATATTAAAACATGCATGTCAACTATTGCTGTATAATTTAAAATGTAGCAGTAAGAAACAATGATGTTTATGACCTCACACTTCTCACTTCTCGGAGGCTGGGAATCTGAGAGTGGCTAAGGTGGGCGGACCTGACCAAGGCCTGTCACAATCATCTCAAAACTCAGTCATCTCAAGGCTCAGTGTGGATGAACATATGCCCCTAAGCACACTTGTGTAGGGTTTTCAGGCAATAGAAGATCAGCTTCACCTCTCACTCCTTAAACTGCTGCTGGACCCCAGATAATTTGTTTCTGAGTTCACTCACTTGAGGATTGCCTCACAAAGGGAAATTTGCTTCTTTCAATATCAAGGGAGACCAAGTAAGAACACTCAAAGGAAATCATTATCTTTTTACTACCTAATGTCAGAAGTAATATCCCATCACTCTGTCTCTATTCTATTTGTGAGTAGGACCCATTAAATTCAACCCACTCTCAAAAGTGGATTACAACAGAGCACACCATGAGGAGAAAGGTCTCTGGAGACCATCTTGGAGCCTGTGTGACACAAAATCCATTTAGCACCTGAAGATATTTGACTGAGCTTACCACTCAGTTCAGTCAAGAAGATGAACCAAAAACAAACATGATTACTCAGAGTTTTTTCCACAGTTTTTATTGTTTGGATGACTCAATTAGTTCAGGCTAATATTGTGATAGTCAACTGCCTCAACTTGGTATAAAACACCCAACTAAATTGAATCACCATAGTTACCTGTGGAGCTGAGGAATGTACTAAAGATAAAGCCCTACACTGGGTGTGAAAGACAGTCATTGATAGGCTTAATTGACCAATGGAATAAAGGAGGAGGGAAGAAGCAAGGCTGCTTCTGTTTCTTGGAGGAGTTCAGACTTCATCTCTACCTTGGACAAGGTCACCCATCTCCCAGCTTGGACTCTTCAGTCTTCCATCCCAGACCCGTGGGTCTCCTGATACAGATTTCCACAGGACACTGCAATGACCTCCAGATCTTCAACTCAGTCCTTTGTATCTCTAGCAAGTAGATAGACCTTTTGCACTTTTCCACACCTGACTCTGCAGATGGCCATTTTAAGTTAATCTTGGAAATTCTTAATTATTTGTGCATCTTGCAATAAGTCTGGTTTTCTATTAAGTATTGACTGACACAATTATTCTATATCAATACATATTTATGAAATGTTAACCAATAAAACATTTGAAAACTCACAGAGGAATGTTTCTCCAGTCTTTGTGGTATGTATATAGCTAACCATGTATTAGCTACTTTCTAAGCTTCAATTACATATCTCACAGGTATCCATAAGTAATCCTGTCCTCCTAATGCTATGCTTTAAATTTTTCTTCACATCCTCTTTTCCTTGGCTAATTCTACTTACACTTTATTTTCAGATAGTAAGTGAAAAATATAAGTAGTTTATATTTAAAACCTGTACCATCTCCTCAGCTTATGCAGAGAGGCTTGCTGCAGTCATCTGAGCTTTGATTAGCAACCAGGAAGAATTTACTCTAGCCCTCCCTTTGAGAGTAGACAGTCAGCAAGACCTGTGCACCCTGAAAAAAGAAAGAAAGAAAGAAAGAAAGAAAGAAAGAAAGAAAGAAAGAAAGAAAGAAAGAAAGAGAAAAGAAAAGAGAAAAGAAAACATTACAAAGAAATTAAATAATTAAGCACCAGGCTTCAGAGGAAACTGAAAATATCAGAGGAAATACTGAACAATAATTTTAATAATTATACAAATAAAAATAAAACAAAATAGGATTTAAAAAGCCCACTTTCTCTGATGGCATGAAGATAATATCTAATGGTGGAAACGTGCACAAGATGTTAATCTCTGAGAAAGAGGAGAAACATAAAGTAAGAAGAAGAAAAATATTGAAATGTTGATTACTAATAATTTTCCAATTTTTTTAAATTTATTTTTTATTTTATTGAAGTAAAAATATCAATCAGACAGTTTTAAGACACCTTAACAAGACAGATTCAATAAATCAATACATTGCAAACTGTTTTCATACTGTTTTGGTATCATACAAGGTGCATACAGGATATTATACTTACAGACATTATTATAGCAGATGTTTCTTATCAGTAAATTAAGAGTGTATCTGTTTATTTATCTTATTTTTTATACCTGAATTATATAAAAAATTCAATAATTATTTTCCTAGTGGATGACCATAGTACTAGAAGCCAACATAATATCCTGTCCAACCACCATTAGTGCAAATCTTGCCTCTCATAGGATTATGTAGAAGCACAGCATTATCTATCCCAACTGTACTGTCCATACACATCATGATTTTTTCTTTCTATACCCCTTCCTTTGTCTACACAAAGGACAAAGGTGGGCACTCCCTTGTCTTTCAACTAACATAGGTGCTTGAACTCAACAACACAATCCAACACAGTCCAGCATTCCACAACAATAGTGAGTTATTCAAAGAAGTTGTCGACCATAGCCATTTACAGCTCAGCTTAATATTATGGCCCCAAATTTTCTGAACAAGGAGATTATGGAGCCACAGAGGAAAGAGATTGAAGTTCTATAGTGTGCCTGGGGAGGGTTACATGGAGAGAAAACTTTCTCTCAGGCTCTCACAGAGAGTAAACTGGTCAAGCATTGGCTGTGACTCATCCACACGGACGACATAGATCTTCAGAATAATGTACAGGACTAAAAGATAAACCCTGAGGGGACTTCACTTACCAATTTTTTAAAAAATATAAGTAAGCCATAGAGCAAAAATATGATGAGCCCTAAGCAAGGTAAGTAAAGACACAAACACTCAGGCACATCTTAGGAAAAATAATGCTGCATGGAAAATAATATAAAATAAAAATTTAAAGCTTAATGTGAAATCCCTATAATTCCAGAACAAGAGAGGCTGAGACAGAAGGATTACTGTGAGTTTAAAGCCAGCCTGAGCCGGGTGTGGTGGCGCAGGCCTGTAATCCCAGCACTCGGGAGGCTGAGGCAGGAGGATTGTTGTGAGTTCGAGACCAGCCTGAGCTACAAACTGAGCTTAAGGCCAGCCTGAACTGCATAGTGAGACCCTGTCTCAAAAAGACCAAAAAAAAAAAAAAAAAAAAAAAAAAAAAAAAAAAAAAAAAAAAAAAAAA
>PVKA01024379.1:0-34318 GCA_004027165.1 Ctenomys sociabilis | reverse complement strand
GGGGAGGGAGGGGGAGCAAAAAGCAAAGTTGCCTACCCGTGCTAACGTGAATTTTTTTCATCCATGGGTAGACTATGGGTTGCTTGCTGGCGGCGCTGGAGGGATGGTCTGGGGCTGGCTGGCTGCAGGCTGGCGGGGCTGGGGACGGGGAGGTAGAGGCGCCTGAGAGAGGCGCCGGCTCGCAGAGCGGCTGCGATTTCTCGGGGTGGTGGTGGCCCGCCTGGGCCGGCCCGTGGCCTCGCGAATTGCCCGGCCCCTGGAGACTGGTGCAGCTATACTGGCGCTCAGGGTAGCTAGGGCGCGGAGGCGGTGGTGGGTACAGCTCCTGGTGATGATGCTGGAATCCCGATTCCCTGGTCCGGCCGTAATATTCCGGACTGTGTTCAGGGATGTAGCTATTTTGCGAATATTCTTCGCATGGAGGAAATTTCGGATCGATGTAGTTAGAGTCCATCAAATACGAGCTCATGATCATTAATTTCTGGAGTGGAAAATAATTTTTCTCGCTTTGTCGTTTTTCTGCTCCATAAAGCCCTCCTACTAGCTAGCGACCCTGTAAAGTTACTTTCACCATGTGACTCCGCCGGCCAATCACACGGAGCAACCCAGTCCCCGGATAAGGAACCGAATCGCTTTATTCAAAATGTATCCAATTTTTTGTGTGTGTGGTGGTGCTGCTGCTGGGGGGAGATGATGGGGGCATGGCTGGCAGGAGCTGGGGTGCCCCCCAGTGCACACCCCGCCAAACTGACAGCCCTCCCCTACAAAAGGAGATGAGAAGCTCCTAGCTTCCCCTCCAGAGCCTGGGCACTGGGAAGCTGTCGAAGTCTGTGCTTCAGCCCCCACCCAGCGTCTCCTCTTCGGCCTCCAGTGGGCCGGCCCCATGGGCCTTGGCTCCAGAGCTTTTCCAGTGGTCTCCATACGTGGCGATCGTGTTTCAGTCTGCATAGGTCACGGTGGGGCAGCGCCCCTCTTTCGCAGGAAGAGGAAGTTGAATGAGGACTGGAGTAGAGGTTGGATGGGGAGGGGCCCCCGCTGAGCCGAGGAGGCTAGAGAGCGTGGGGTGCGCCCCCATCCAAGGATCCCAGAGTCCTGCCCCCCTGTCCCCTACACACTCACCCAACCCTCTGGCCATGGGGCAGGCAAGGCAGGGTCCCAGCTGGACCGGGCAGGTAGAGGCAGCAGGATGCAAATGATTCTGACGTCATTTCTGGAGGTCTAGGGGTTGAGCCCCCGCTGAAGAGAGACAGGAAGTGGTTGGCAAAGCAGAGTTTAGAAGTCTTGCCCTCCCCTCTACCCACTGGCCCTCCCTGCCCCAGCCCCAAAGCAGAGGGTCTCTTCTGCTGGCTCCGGCTTGCATTCTCCATGCTGCCTGGCCTGCTGGTTTCTGACAAGGACCTCCCAGACTGGCTCCTAAGGAGTCCTGGCAAAGAAGAAAGCTCTCTGTCCTAAGTCAGTGCCTTGTGATGTTGCCCAGTGAAGACCCTGGGAGTTCTTTCCATCCTCACAGAAGGTGGACCTAGTGGAGAGGAAGGCCTGTGTGGGTACAGCTGCTTGCTTAGGGCCAGATACTGTATCCACGTAACACGTGTGTTTACATGTAAACACGTCCTCCCCAGGGCCAGCTCCAGGCTGCCTTCCATAGAAGAGTGAGGTCACCAAGCTGGGGAGGGCAGGGGAGGCCTTGGGGGTCTCCATTGCCTTGCTGTCTCTCCCCTCCCTCTGCAACCTATTCACAGGCAAACCCTGATGAGGGGTGTCAGGGAAAGGGGGGCAAGGAAAGGATGCTTTCCCAGCCCCCCTTCACCAGCTAGGGGTGGCCACGTCATGCCACTAATTCCAATTAACTGATCTCTCATAATTTAGAGTTGGGGAGGGTAGCAGAAGGGAAAGCCCAGGGAGGGAGCTGGGTCCTCTTGTTGTACTTGATAACAATTATAGTTTAAAATCATAGCTTGCCGGGGCTCGGCTATATTTTACTTGATAACAATAAAAGTGACACATAAAGTTAACTGTTTATGTTTTATTTATTAGACTAAATCTGCCAGCGGTGGTAGGAGCGCTTGCCTCGTCGCTACAGCTTTTATAGGGCTGTAAAACGTCATAAATCAGTCTCGCGGAATCGCCTGCACTCTTTGTGTCGGCGGCGGCTCAGGGCTGGCGGTCGCTAGCTGCCTGCTCCCTCCTTTCCACGAAAAGTCGTAATGTGATTTTTTTTCCCTCTGATTTTATTATTATGATCGCCGCCGTGATTAGTCAATCTACCTTTAATTCGCCGCCCTACGCTGCCTCCTCCCAGCCCAGCCTGGTTGACACTTGAATAAGTACCTTTTAAAACGGCATAACAACTATTTGAGGGTTTAATTAGAACATCTGCAATTAAGGGAATGAGGAGGGGAAAGGGAAAAAAATGAAGCCCTTGTGAGAGGGAGACTGAAGGCGGGAGATTTCCAATCTTCTCTTACTACCTTTGGGATATGGAAACGGGTCACCACTTCCAAAGTACTGCTCACCCGGAGGGCTGGAATAAGAGGAAACCTGGGCCAGGGGTGATGCCCAAAGAGCTGAGTCCCCACCTGCAGCCCTGCCTGACTTTCCTGCTCCAGTGTAGAGCCTTCCACCCTGCCTAGGAGCACCAAGGCCCTGTTCTGATCTCAGTACCTATAGCAGGTGAGGGAACAGGGTTCCCTGAGGTCAACCAATACTTATAGGAGATCCCCAAACTCTCGGAGAAAGTGGAGTACCCTTGCCCACTTGGACCCAGAGCCTCCTAGTGTGAGAACTGGCTGCTTGGTGGGAAGAGGAACTCGTGGCTGTGAGTGAGAGGGCGGCAGCTGTTTGGTTGATGGTGGTGGGAGTCCTCTGAAAGTTTTTGTTTTTGTAATTGTTGGTGAGAATAGATTAATTACAAGTTGCTAGGAGAGGGCAGGAGGAAACCAGTACTGAATCCTGACCCACAGAAGTCTGAACTGTAGTCCTAGACTGCCCCATGGCAAGGTCCAAATCTCCACAGAACTTTGGCAAAGTGGAGGAATGGTGCATTGAGGCCGGCAAAAGTTTTCCAGACTCACCCCTCTCTCCCTTCTGGGCCATCCACCTGGACTTGGATGCCCCACTCTAACCCTGAGAATTGTCTCTTCCATACCTGAGAAAGTAGGCTCTCTATCTAGCTCTCCTCCTAGCCTCTACATAAGCCTTTACCAACCCTGCTCCCTGCCTAAAACTTCTTTTCTGTTATCCTTGCCTTCTAGACTCCTTGGACTTGCCATCATACCACTCTGGGTTCTGAGCTTCTGCAGGTGGTTTGAGTACCTTCTTGGGCCAGTATGAGTAGACACAGAGGGATCAGCTGCTTCCCATGAGTGTCAAGTCTGGCTTTGACTACTAGGGTTAACAAATAGATATAAACACATGCTATTAATATTTATTAAATATTAAGTGCTCTTTATATATCTATAAATGTGTGGAGTTCTTATTCAAGGCAAATTGAAAATGAATATAGTGACACCTAGGAGATTCCCCCCAAATGTGTCCGCACTCATCTACATCATTTAGAAAAAAAACAAAAAATGAAAACCAAAATAACTCCCTCTGGGCTCCTATAGCTTAATAAAAAAGGAAGTTACCTATCACATGGATAAAAATACCTTACACACATACATATGCAGACATTTTTACCTGTATATTGTTACAAGCACAAAAAAAAAAAATCCTTTCAGAGGGTGCCTGCACTTAGCAATGGCTTATTTGAGATGGGAAGGGGATACTAAAGCAGCTCTTTCTGGGATGAGTCCTTGGATCTGGTCCTGTCTTCTTTTGTGCGGTCCCCTCCTGCCTTGCCAGCCCAAGGACTTCCACCTCAGCTCTGTCTTACACCTCATTCTGCCCAATTTTATTTTTTTATTTTTTCTGATCACCTTTTCCTGAATCCAAATACTCTCTCCGAATGCCGCCCCACACCCCATCTTCTTTCTAAATCTCGATCTGGTTTCTCTTTCGGAAACATGTTTCAGTACAAAGCGCTTCCCTTCTGACACCACTGAAGAAAAATATGTGTCCATTGTGTGTGAGGCCTTATTGTGCCCAGATTACCATACTGACCGTTGGATAACCCATATTCCTCCCCTCCTCAGTAACAAGCTGCTGGCTGAGATCTCAGTGGCTCCACAGATTCTGAGCTGCATTAAAATCTCACCTCTCACACTCCCTGGATTTTCAAAGGGGAAAAAAAAATGGGAAAACCAATTCAAGATTTGAAGAGCAAAAGGAAGGAAAATAAGGATTGTTCCATTTCCCACTCTCCCAAGTGCAAGATTTTTTTTTTTTTTTGTATATGTGTGTATGTGTTTTATGTTGCTGTTGTTGTTTTGGGGATTAAAATTGCAGTGTGTCTCCTCTCTTTCCCTTAAATAAATTGACTTTTTGATGGTATGTAATCAGGCAATTCATTTCATTTTGATTTTTTCTCCCCTAGGCAATTTGAAAACACCAAACTATAACAATACTCTCATACCATTTTTTCTTTTGTGTATGTACATGTGTGAACGTAGATATATGTGTGTTTTTGTCCCTTTCTAATGCCAGCAGGGAGGGCTAATGTATGCAAAAGAATATGCAAATGCTTAATTGATTTTTTCTTAAATCTCTTGTCAGTAAAAGTAATGAATTGGTCTAAAATGATTTTAATAACCTGGACGTGTCACCAGAAAATACTCAACCCTTTTTTTTCCCTCCTGGAATCGCTTATAGTCTCAAAAAAAGCAATCATGGAATGTTAATTTGCCCACCCTTAAAATATTAAAGATGAATTTCTCTTGTTTGTTCAGAGACCATAGGCAAGGTCCGTTTGTGGATTTCCCCCGCCTTGCCTTGCCTTCCTTGGAATTCAATTTTCCTCAAATCTTGTTTAAAGTGGCTTTTTAAAAAGTGGCCGCATTTTAATATTGGTTAGACAGAGTGACCTGCATTTCACCTCGGGTGTTTGACTTGTTCCAATAGGTCACTGCCATGGGGTTATTGATGGGGAAACTCCATTGAAATTTGTCTCTTCGCAAATGGCCTTTAGATCTTCCAGCGAGTTCAATAACTAGTTATAATGTGGAAGGGGAAAAATGAAGGCCCTGGGCTAACGAATTTGATGTTTCATTTTTATGCTGGAGAAATTGTTAGTTAGACATTGGGTTCCCCACCCCCTTCTTTGCTCATCCCAGCCTCCCTGCCCCAATACTCCCATCCAGAGCTGCTGGATTATGATTGTCTTTAGAACTTGGAGTGTCCCTTTCTTTCTTTGACACAGGCTTTACTTCTTCTTATGAATATTGTTGTTACTATTGTTGCTGAAAATTCTGACATGTGGTAGAGATCTGAAACCTCAACTTTCTTTTTAGGAGGAAGACTTTTTTATTTTCAAAGGAGCTTTGGCATGGCTTCAAAATATTTAGAAATTAGGCTGGCCTTAGTTTATGGAGGACTGCACAGTGGCCTAGGCTCCCAGAATTGAGGAAAGGGAGGGTATCTCAGGGAGCCTTAATCTGTTCTTGGCCTGTGCGCTTGCCAGAAATCCATGGGAACCCATGGCACCCAGCATCAAGGAAAGTGGTTTGAGAAGAGCTAAGGAGAGAAGAAAAATTCCAAGGAGCAGCAAAAGTAAGCCTGAGCTCCTTCTGAGGTCAGGGTCAGAATACCGGAGAATTGGTTGGGCAACCCCTTGCCAGACTCTGCAATTTGCTCCTTCCCTGGAAGGGCTCTCCCGAAGCTCAGGGCCCTAGGCTGCCTTTTAGTAAACTGGAGGGAGAAGAGGAGAATGATGGGGAGTAATGGAGATACCATAAGGGCCCTCCTTTTCCAGAGTTCTCAAGGGATGGGATAAGAAAGGCCAAAGGAAGTGGAGAAGATATTTATTTTATCTTCCCCAGCCACAGCCAAGTTAGGGAGCTCTTGACTTCTCTACAGACCTCTCTGAAAGGAGGAACTGCAGAGCATGGTCGCTGAGGGCTGACCCAGCCCTACCAGATCATCATCATTATTAACCTCAGTAATAGTAAAAACACCTTTCATTCATGGGACAGAGCGACTCATACACCTTACACAGAGAGTGACTATGACTTCTCTGTCTGCCTACAAGGGTCCTGTGTGCTCAGATCAAAGTTCTCCCTTTAACTAATCAGCTCACCAGTTCACATCCCCATCTAAACCTGGCTCACAGGTCAGCATCATTACTGCTGGCCTAGAATCCTGGGTTGGAGAAGGGTGTTTAAAGACTCAAATAAATACATTAAGTACTTGATACTAGAATGCTCCTTCCCTTCCTCCCTCAGTCCCCTCAAACCCATAAGCAGCATCTCGTTGCCACTCTGGTTTCAGAAAAAAAAAAAAAAAAAAAAAAAAAAAACTTGCCTCGAGAGGGCAAATCCGTGGCACCACTGCGATCTGGGGAGCAAATCCGTGGCACCACTGGGATCTGGGGAGCTACCTTCAACTTCGACTTCGCCTCTGGACCTCAAAAAATGGGGAAGCCGGAGAAGCAGCTGTCAGTGGCTTCAGGATCTGGCCTGGGAGAGGGCACACAGCCTGCTCTTCCCAGCCAAGCGGGAATCAATAGCGATCTTTTACAAACTTCCCGCAGCCTTGCCGCGCGCTCGGCCGGGGAGCCAGCGCCCCACGCTGCTCTCCTACCTCGACTCACACCTTGGCCGCCTCCTCCGAGCCGAGGACCCCCAGCCGCCGGTCTCGCCCCCTCCCTGTTTTAATTACTTGATTGATTTTCGCTTGGGCCGCTTCAGGACGTCTGTGCTTCCGACTGTTTAAATCTTTCGGTGCCCTTTTTGTATTTGTGGAGTCCTCCAGATGCGCTGTGGTTCCAAGACGCACACCAGGGCGCGCGGCCTGGGCCGGGGTCTCCTGCAGCCTCACCCTACTCGCCCACGAAATGGCCTTTTCACGGAATCCGATCCGCACCCAGCGCGGCCAAGTCGGCAGCCACCCCTCGGCGCGGGACTCTGGAGACTGGCTCTGCTCATTCGCTTTTCTGAATTATGTTGTGCTCCATTATTCTTTGATTGAAAGAATGTTCCCTCTTTGGGTTATCACTTCATGCCTGGCCTCGGAGCTGATCTCTCCTCCTTTTTGAGTTTTTTTGCTTTCACCCAAATAAAGTGTATATTGCAAGGTCTCAACTGAGACCCCAGGAAGCCGGCGCCTGGCTCTAGGCTGGCAGGGTGCTCAGGCCTGGTCACCTAAACACCTGGGCCTCTCCAGTCAGAGACCAGCAGCACCAGGAGAAGCAAATTCGGCCGCAACTTTACGTCACTAAGGGCCAGTGGGACCGCAGGGCTGGCGGTCCTGGCCGGTCCCTAACCTGCCGGAGACAGTTGGATCCGATTCCTACTTCACAGCCTCAGACAGAAGGCCCCTCACCCTGGCAGCCGGGGCGAGCACCCAGACCCACATCCAGGAACAAGCTATTCAATCCCCACCACGGCAGGGACAGGTGAGGCAAAAGGGGGAGTTGTTTACATTATGAGAAAAGTAAATCCAGGGTAGGGGGAAGTAGGAATGACAAAAATTAAATTGGGAACCCCTTTTCCCACCATGGCTGGCCTCTTTCCCTTTCTCTCATCTAGAAGGAGAAACTGTTCGTCCCCAAACTGATTTTATGCTTGATCTCTCATTTATTTGCACCTAATAAAAATACTTATCTGCTTATTCTCCATGTGGTTTACTCGTTTTCAAATTGTTTTAAGGAAGTAGCAATGAATATATATATACATATATATGTGTATGTATAGAGAGGGGGGGTTGGAAAGTCTTTCTCATGAAGGAAGTTCAGCGAAGCGCCAGTCACAGCCTTTTCCCTGTCCCTTGACCTATAGCCCCCCAATTCCTGCCCCAACCCCTTCCCCCACTGCAATGTTGCTGGGTAAATAAGAGTCGGCCTGCCTTGCTATTAGGATTCTGGAGACGTTGGCATCTGTAGCAATCATTAGTCAAAGCCGCAGAAGCCAAAGGAGCCGAGGAGTTGGACAGAAAAAATCTTGGAAATGATATACAGGAGCTGAGGAGGCATCAATCCCAGCGTAAGAGCAGGGCTGCCATGAGGGAGGTGGCCTGCTTAATTGGGCCCTGGGCACTAAAAACAACTGGGGAAAGGACACCTATTAGTTGTACTGTGACACCCTAGCATCACTGGACTCTACAGAAATAGTTGGGACTTAACCACCCTTTTCTCCAAATTTCAAGAGGCCTATTAGGTGTGCCTGTGCATGTGGTGTGGTGGTGGTGGTGTGTACGTGTGTGTGTGTGTGTGTGTGTGTGTGTGTGTGTGTGTGTGTGTAGACCTACAAGCCTCTTGCCCTGGGGCCAAGAGCTCTAATAGTAGACTCTCCCCTTTCTTTGCCCCTTTTCTTTGCTGGCTGCCTTGAAAAGTACTGCAAGATGGGGATTTGGGCTTGGATCTCAAGTCAGGAGATAGGCTGTAATTCCTATACTGGGTTTTCAGGGAGCAGGTACCTGAATATAATTGTAGTTGAACTACAATTGGATACAGTCGCAGAAATAGTGATAGAATTGTTTACTGTAATAGGCAAAACATCATTCCTTGCCCAAACTCACTGGATGTTTTTATAGATCAAAGAGACAGAAGGAGAGAGTGAGGTACAGTAAGTTTAATTTCTTCTAGAGGGGATCCATGCCCCTGTACACAGATAGTCATTGTGTACTCTCTCTAAATAGATGTCTAAACTTCAAGTTTGTAGAAAGCCTGCAGCACTAACTATAAACATCTCCACATATGTAGCAACACATGTGGCTATTTTATAGGGCAGGATCCTTGAATAAATCTAGATAAACTAGAGATGGCACAACACATGCTTAGTTCTTTCCAACTGAGAAGAGAAAACTTCAAATATTCATTCAGATGTTTAGAGATGGCAATACCTATATATCCCAGCATATATGCAACTATTATAGGTGGATTGGTAATGTGGAGACAAGAATCAGGGCACTGTTATGTTCACTATGGATCTATAAACCTGAAGATCAATAAATCTGCATTTAAATATGGAGCAGAAAGGGTGTGAATCATATATCCTGGTGTAGACATATAACAACCTATAAACATATTTTCATATATACAACTGTAGGGAGCTCAGCTCTCCAGAAAAAGGGAAGGGTTTTGTTTTTTTTGTTTGTTTGTTTGTTTTTTTTAAGATGCATGTGTTTGCATAGTATCTTAGGAATGGGGTGTATTCTCTGGTTTTTGTGGGGTTGAGGTGTTCCATCCTAGATCCACAACTCAGCAGGGAAGAATACCAGAGGCTTGGGTGTCTTTTGGGAAGGGGATAAGGCATTATCATTATAAAATGAAGCCACTTAGGTAAAATACACTTGCTTTGGAGGCAACTTGGTAGACAAGATGTGAAAAGCGTGGAAGCTTTAGCACATACCTGCACCCATCTTCATTTTATGAAACCCAGACACAGACCGTAGTTTCCTCCATTCTCAAGGAGCTAGATGGGGGGGGTGTCTCATACCTCACTTCCTTCTTCTCTAGTTTGTAGCTTCTATGAGCTCTCAGTTTCTCTGTCTCTGCCTGTCTCTGTATCTGTTTTTGTTTTTCTGTCTCTGTCTCTCTGTCTCTCTGTCTCTCTGTCTCTCTCTCTCTCTCTCTCTCTCTCTCTCTCTCTCATACACACACATCACATCACAGTTCCTGCATGTCAAGAAAGAGTTTGGGATTTAAGAAAGATAATATAGGGAGAAGGCAGCCCCAGAAGAGAGAAGAGCCCATAGGAATCATGGTACCTACAGGGAGGCTCTGAAACTGTTTGCCTTTAAAATTAGTTCCTTTCCAATTAAAGAGTTGGAGGGCCAGGGTCTGCATGGGCAAAAGATGAAGCATTGCACAGTTTCAGTATCTGGAACTTTGAACAGGGTCACCAGCTGACTCTTCTTACTGGGCAGCCAGAGAGATCAGGGACTCTAAAAAGGGTGCCCGTGCTTTAAAGAAATTTCTCCTTTGGTTTACTTGGGAAGAGAGGCAGGAAGAGGCTTCAGATGGGCTTGGGGAAGTGCAATACAATCTAGCTGGCCAGGAGGGAGAGTAATTTACAAAGCAAAACCTCACATGCCACTTCCTGAGAAGTCTCCAGATCAAAACAGCCTCCTCTAGGCATTTATGACCCATCTCTACTCCCAACAGGAAAAGCATCCTCAATAAAATCTTGGCCCACGCCCCTATCCTCCATCCAGGGGAGGGGTAAGGCACACACTCTAAAATAAGAGACCTGACCCCTTCCTTGTTCCCTTGTTCACACATGAACACATACACCCGCACCACAGGGTTTTCCTATCAAAGTTGACCACTTTAAAAAAATAATTTTCTACAAAAAATTTCCCCAATGTCAGAACGAAGCAGCCATAAGGGATTTAAAGCTTGAACCTGGAACAGTAGAAAAGTCGATTCAGTCACATACAAATCTTGCTTACTGGTTTTACTTCGGCTCTCCAACTCTACACAATTCAATCTGGATAAACAGGACCCTGAGGGTTACCCAGAGCTTGGATTTTTCCATACAGAGGCTGCTCTAGGTTCCAAGCTCAGAGCTGGAAGGGTGGGGGTGGGGTGGGGTGAGAAAGACAAAGGGCTTCTAGCCTGGGCTGTTGGGAAGAATGGAGTGGAAAAAGAGGATTGGGAAGTTGGTTGGAAGCTGGTTTGCTTTTCCTAGCCCAGGTTTGTCACCTCTTTCAAGCCTTATGTGGACATCCATAGATCTTTTCTCATGTTCAGGTATCCTGGTATTCAGGAATATGGGACAGGAGAACTAAGAATCTTTTTGGGGGGGCGGGGCGCGGTACTGGCAATTGAACTCAGGACCTTGTGTTTGTCAGGTAGGCACTGCTGCTGAGCTATATCCCTGCCTGAACTAAGGATCTTTAAAAGGCAAAAACAACACACTCTACCTCTCAGAAACCTGTGGCACAGGAGCCGGGGAGATGGCTCAGTGGAATAAGCACTTCCCTGGGCAAGCACAAGGGCCTGAGTTCAATCCCTGGTTCTGCCCCCCACCAAAAGAAAAGAAACCTGTGGCACAGTAGGCAAGGATCCCAGGAGGTGAGCCATGTGGCTTCCACAGGATCTCAGATGATGGTAGAACTAGGGGTGCTGCTTCCCCACTGGCTCCCAAGCATGCCTAGAACCTTCTATGCAGCTCTGTTATAGCTTCTAGGGATGTCCTTAGAGTTCTAAACCAAGTTGAGTCACTTGGTTCAACCCTCCTGAGTCTCACTTTGTATGTATACACACATACACACACACACACACACACACACACACACACAGAGTTCCTCTTCTGTCCCTCACTGAGCCTGAAGAATGGGGAAAGGGGATGGATTCCAGGGTTCCACAGGGCTTAAGGACAAAAATCCCTTATCATTACAGTTCCTAGGCCCAGACCCTTCCTGGCTTTTCTTTGAGCACCTTGGGCCCCAAGAAAGTTGCCACGGAGATTTTATCAGTACAGACATACCATCAAAGGTGACAAGGACCCAATGAAGTGTGTGTGTGTGTGTGAGAGAGAGAGAGAGAGAGAGAGAGAGAGAGAGAGAGAGAGAGACTTTCTGGGTCCTCTTAACAGCAGAGCCTTCTCTATGTTGAACTCCTAACTCCAAAAGCCCTTAGCACATTAATTACAAGTTTTCTTTCTTCTTCACTTCCAAAGCCTCCAGGGTTGTGCAGTCCCAACACAGTGCAGGCTTAGAGGGCTGGTGCTTGTTCCCCCAGCAAAAAAGACAACAGAGTTAAACCCAGGATACTCTCATCCCCATAACAGTCCAAAGCAGTTTTAGACAGCGAGGGACGCAGATATAGTTTTGGGCATTAAAAGGAGCTCAGGCACTCTGAAAAAATCTCTCTTCGCAGTGCCCACGTGGACAGAGCCAACCCAATTCCAGCCCATCTGCCTCTTTCTCACCAGGGTGGGATCTGGTCCACCCAGAGCGAAATGTCTCACCAACTGGGAGAGTTGGTCTCAGAAGAGGCTATTTACCATACCCTCTGCCAGGGAAAAGTGTGTGTTTTAATTCTAACTCATAAAAGAGGCAAATGGGACAGTGTGGCTGCAGGTGACTTGGGAAGTGGAGTCTCAATGATTTCTGAGAAGACAGGCCCTTTCTCTGGCTTCTCTTCCTAATCCTTTGCACCTGGCCTGTGGCATTGTTCCCTCCCCCAACTCCTACTCAGAAGACAAACAAGCAGGTGAGTGTTTACAAATCCCAGCTGAAACCCAGCTGTGCCTCTCCTGCCTGTATCCCATCCTCAGTGCCTCTCCACATGAAGGCTTATAGGTCTAGGTAGCATAGCCCCATCAGAACTCCTGCTCCTTAAGTTAAGGAATGGAGACCATGAGAAAGGGTGGGCAGGGGCTGGGGGCACTTTACCAGAAAACTATCCTGGAAGAAGACCTGGAGATGAGGGTAGGAGGACAGCAACTGGAGCTGGATTGACTACAGGATGGGCTCAAGGCTCACGTACTCAGGAAACAAGCATTTGTAGCACACATACACATACTCTGGAATCAGATGCTCTTGCTCAGAAAATTCTTTCCCATTGCTTTTCTGATCTGACCAAAATAAACCCAACACCCACATCTACACTTTCAGTGGCTGTGTCTTTCATAGCTCTTGAGCAGGATGCAATACCATCACCTAGTGTATGATAATACTCATGTAGATGGTGGGTGAGAAAGCTGGGCATGGTGGTGCATGCCTGTACTCTCAGCACATGGGAGGCTGAGGTAGGAATCTCTGCACGTTGGAGGCCAATCTGGGCTACTAGTACACTGAAGGCTGAGCTACATAGAAAGATCCTGTCATACAAAATAAAATAAAGTATTTTTTCTAAATGAAGGCTAAAGAGGGTCCTGATTCTTTGTGTGTGTAGTTTTTTTAATCTCTCTTCTCTTAACTGGCTCAAAATTATTTGACAAACTATAAAAGCCCCAAACATGATTATTAAAAATTACCCCTTCTGGGCTGGGGAGATGGCTCAGTGGAATAGCGCTTCCCTGGCAAGTGCAAGGGCCTAAATTCAATTCGTGGATCCAAAAAAAAAAAGAATAGAATAAAAATGATCTCTTCTTTGAAAAAACAAAACAAAAAAACCCCTCTTCTTTGGTTTCCTTCCCCAATCATGCTTGAGAAAGTTTGATAAAACTAGTGGTTTCTGGAGGATTTCCAGAAAAACAAATCAAAAGAGATCTCCTCAGGGCCAGGGAGATGGCTCAGTAGAATAAGCACTTGCCTGGCAAGCTCAAGGGCCTGAGTGCCATCCCCAGTTTCACCAAAAAAAAAAAAAAAAAAAAAAAAAAGAGAGAGAGAGATCTCCTCTAATTGCCTCGCTTGTTCCCATGAGGATCAGAAGAGAATGAAAACTTCTAAAAGGTATGTGTTTGGAGAATTATGTCAGAATTTGAATTCAGGGCTGTAGTTCACACTTGCAGGGTAGCCTAATTTTCACTATGCTCAAAAGCACAGAGAGCCGGGCGTGGTGGAGCAGGCCTGTAATCCCAGCACTCAGAGGCTGAGGCAAGAGGATTGTTGTGAGTTCAAGACCAGCCTGAGCTATAAAGTGAGCTTAAGGCCAGCCTGAACTGCATAGTGAGACCCTGTCTCAAAAAGACAAAAAAAAAAAAAAAAAAAAGCACAGAGAATTGGACAAAAACACAGAGGCAAACATGAGAAGACACTAGACTAGACAATGATGCTTCAGATTCTTGTACAATTGATATTAGCTTTGATATACAACTTCATTAGAAAACATCCTACGGGCCGGGCCACGGAGATGGCTCAGTGGAATAAGCTTCCCTGACAAGCACAAGGGCCTGAGTTTAATCCCTGGTTCCGCAAAAAAAAAAAGAAAGAAAGAAAGCAAGGCCACGAGCCAAAGATGACTCAAAGCTGGATCAGGGGCACAGGGAGGGAGCTAGAACATTCTCAGTATTACTCCTCCATCTGAACCTGAGATAGGGCAGACCCAGGAGGTAAGGGTGTGGAAAGAAGAATGGAGGGAGAAAACAAGACACAAAGACCCAAACACTGTCTATTGGTTGATGGGGGTCATGTGACTTTGTATAGAGTGCATTCCTGTTGGTTGCTTGATCCCTTCTAAGTTAAAGCCTTAGGAGCAAAATTAAGATTTCTGGGTTGGCTAGGACACAGTTGACACCCGATTGCCTGCCCATCCCCCTCTTCTATGCTTAGCTTGTGGTGGTGATCAAGAATCTCAGGCCCTTTTTGTGTTTTCCTGTCCCCATGTAAAACCTGGAAAACAGTAAAAAAAAAAAAAAAAATCTGACTTGACTACAAGGCAAATTATTTAAGAGGAAGGAAGCCCTATTGTTACAGGAAGAGAAGAGAGAAGATGGTCTTTAAAAGGCACTTTTAAGCCTAAAGAGCAGAAAAGAGGTCAGAAATTCATTGACTGCCTCAAGAGACAGTGTGTGAATTTGTAAAACACACTCACAGCCTCCGCACAGAAAGAAAACAGAACTGAGGTTTAGCTTGGGTCCAGTAGAGCGGGTAGAGGGGCAGAGCGGTGGAGTCTTGCTAGGGCCTGGGGCTTTGGCTCTGGCTAAATTCCTGGTTAAAGACCACTGTTCCCTGCCAGGACCCTGGGGAGGCTGGAGAGAAGGGAAGAATCAAATTATAGACCAAAGGAAGCTCCCATCTCCTTGATGCTTGAATTGATAAGAAAGTTTCTAGACATCTTTAAGATCACAGACTGGTGAGAGAAAAAAAGCTGAGGAGGGCAGGTAAAGGGGAGGGGAGAACCTGAGAGTTAAGTTTTTGAGTGGGCTGTTGGAGCAAATTATCCAAGATCCTCATACTGCTGAGGGAAATGAGGTGTCTGGGAGGAGGGTGAGGGCCTGAGATCAGGCATTGCAGGGTACCCACATTCCTTACAGGAGAGCTTGGCTTAGGCTACCTGTCTTTCTTTGATCCTCTGTCCATCCTAAGTGGATCTGGTCTGATCTATCTCTATTTGATTCTTTGTTCCTCTTTGGCACTTGGGTTTGGGAGGCCCAGGTGGTGATAGTAGCATGTCCTCTAGACACCAAGACCCTCTCATCCCAAGGAGGCCCCCTCTTCAGGAAGATCATCCTCTCTGTTCTCCTCCTCTTCCATTGTCCCTCCCCCTACTTCTACTAAGAAGACAGACAAGCAGGTGAGTGTTTACAAATCCCTGCTGAAACCCAGCTGTGCCTCTCATGCCTGTATCCCATCCTCAATTCCTCCACATGAAGACTTATAGGTCTAGGTAGCATAGCCCCATCAGAACTCCTGCTCCTTAGGTTAAGGGATGAAGAAGACCACGAGAAGGGTCCTCTTCCAGCCCTGCTGAATCCTTCCCAGTTCTCTGGGCCAGGATTCACCTTGTGAAGGTGACACACAGAGGGAGCCAGTGTGCACTCATAGGTGTGGAGAACAAGTGCCTCCCATGCCCAATGTCTCTCCTGCCTAGAAACCCAAAGGGACCCCCACCTGAGCACTGCCTCCCCTCACCACGTCCACTTTGGACCCTGCTAGCTTCATCCCCAGAGGCTCCTCTATCCTCTGTTTTGGGAGCTTTTCCAGCCTAACAAACACACTGCCTCTACTCCCTCCCTCCCTCACAGCACTACATTCACAGAAAAAGCCCTGTAGGCCTCCCAGGGCCTAGTGTTACCTGAGGCAAAGAAGACCCCAGCAGCTGGAGGGAGGGGAGGCAAAAACCACAGTGCACACACTCCCAGTAAGATCAGAGTTTGGAGACTGGGAAGCTACCCACTACCCTGGCCTATTGGTGCAGGGGAGAGAAGGTACTTTGGAGCCAGGCCAGGCTGCAGCCAGTGGGCTCTGAGAGCCAGAGCCCTCCTTCCTTGCCTTTCTCTTTAGTTTCCTCCTCTGCCTGGACTCTGGGCCATCTGAATTGTTCCCCTCCCTGGAACAGGGGACTTCATAGGCACTTTGCACTGGTCTAGAGTTTACACATTCCTAGGAATACCAAAAGCCAAGTATGTCCCTGCCTCAGGCTTTCTTCTCCATCAAAGAGGAGATCTTGCAGAGCTCCAAAGAGCCAAGGATTCCTCCTTCAGCCCAGAGAATAAGGAGCAGAAAGGGAAGGCCTCCTTTGAGGAGTCCTTCGCATTTCCCATCTTCCTACTTCCCAGCAGCTTCCTCTCTTCTCCCACCCTAGCATGGGGAGGCCTGGAGTGCCCTTTCCTCTTTCCCTTAATGAGTGGAATTTACCTGCTTTCAAAGGGTGGGGAGGGAGTTAGGTAAATGGAAGGAAAGGTCTCAGAAGGGGAGAGAATTAACTTACAGCGTTCGCCTGGGATTCATTTTCCAAGATGTAACCTCTCTCACCATCATCCCCAGCGCCGTAATCCCCTCTAACTGCCAGGCCCTCTGTCCTAGCATTAAACCTCACCAGCAGCTGCGTGGCTGGACAGTTAAGATTATATATGATGTAAATATATTGTGGGTTTGTCAGCTCTCCCTACACCATAAAACTTGGTTTAATGACATCACGTGGTCCCCCAAGAGCCACTCACGGGCTTGCCTCCAGGCCATTCACATAAATAACCTCCAAAAGTTTCAAACTCCTAAATTCACATAGAAGCTGTGCCTATTTCTCTAATGCTCAGTTACACCAAAAAGCCCTCGTGCTGCTCCTTTGCCCCACCCCCGTACCCCCTTACAGGGTGGGGAGGAAGGAGAGAATGGATCTTTACTTATTTACTTACTTATTTCCATAAGGACCTGTCGCCTTCGTGGTGGTGTTGATTTTTTTTCCTCCTATTTTTTCCTCCTCTCTCCTCTAATTGCTCAGAGTGGGCCGTGTCCCCTCTTTCCACTCCCCCGGGAAGGTAAGTCATGCTTCATCCCCTTCTTTCTTGCTGCCAGAGTGGGTGGGTTCCAGGGCAAAGTGGAGAGGCAAGCTCCACGGTCTCCTTTGGGACGGGAAAGCCCCTGCATTTACTGCCCCAGTGCTATGCCAAACCCTGGCTCTTGCAAAATGTGCCAGGAGGCTAGCCAGCGGTGGGACAACTACCCCTAGATGCTAAGCAGAAGCTTCTGTTCAGGGAGAGACCAAAGGTCTGGGCCTCACCCACTCCCGAAGCAGAGGAGTATTTCTGAGGCCTCTGGCTTTGGTGCCACTGCAGGCTCGGCTTCAGCGGAAGCTGAGCTCAGGTGCAGGTCTGTAGACTGTGACAGGAGGGACGAGAGCAGGAAGGCTCAGCAGTGCTTTCCCAGGCCTGGCCCGGCTGAGTCAGGTCTGCAGTAACTGCAGAAGGAGAGGCCCCAAATCCTTCTGGGAGGAGCAGTCAGTGCTTGCTCACTCAGGGCTGCTGTACCTGGCCTGGCAGGTCGAATCCACAAGGCCCCCTATCTGGGCACAAGCCCTTAGATCTCCTGAGTCTGTCCCCTGGGGAAGGAGCAGACTAGGGAGGCTGGAATGAGCGAGTGCAGTGACACAGCCCCTTTCTTATTTAACTGTTACCCATTGGAGACACCAGTGCTTCTTCATGCTTCACTGCTTGCCCAATAGTTTCACTCAGCATGGAGAAAAAATTAAAATAACTCCCTGAAGAAAATTACACATTTTATTTCAGAGAGGGAGTGGGAGAGAGATTGAAAGTTAGTGCTGGTGGGTTGGACTGACCGGCTCTGTGAAAGTTGAAGAGAGATGTTACCCATGCCCTAACCTGGCCAGAGTGCAGTGAGAAGGGTAAGGGTCGTAGTCTTATGTACAGTTCAATAAACATCTGCTGAGATTTCCTATGCGCCACATGTAAGACAAGAAAAGGCTCTCAGGTCTTTAAAAAACTGATGGGCAGATAGGTAGCTCAGACAGCAGGATAAGGACAAAGTTAGTCCTTGCAATATATCCAGGGAGCATCAGCATTACTACTCATATTCTCCCTACCCTTCCCCAGAACCACTATGCTTCCTTTTCTCTTGGCTGCTGGAAGAGCTCTTTGCCCAGCTCCAGACCCCCACCCTACCAGTGTGGGGGGCTTAGGCCAGGCTCTAGGAAATCACTCCATTGTGGGAGGCCCGAGAGGAAATGCAGTAAAGTTTTATGGACCCTTCCCACATTTGTTTCTCCTGCAAAGTGCTTCCTCCCTCAGCCCATCCCAGGAGCCTGGAGCTGAGCAGAGCAGAGTGGGCCTAGGCGGCTTTAGGCGTCACCTGAATTGGCTGCCTTTCTTGGGGCCCCGTAGGTCACCTTCCCCCTCTGGACAAAATCTGAGACTGAGACAAAAGATGGTCAACAGATGACTCTGGCCCTTGTCTGTGCAGTTCTCATCCTGGTTAACTTTATGGACATTTCCGGCCAGGAAAGTGCGCCTACAGATCGCTCTCCCTGTTTCCCTCTCCCCCGATATCTAAGAAAGCTAAAGTATATCTTGCCAACTCTCCAAGCATTATACCTTTCTACCAAGCAATGCCAGCTTTTCTAGGGAATCCAAATGGGAACAAATGGGTCCCTACACTGAGGGCTCAACCTTCCCACTGTGCCTTGGAAAGTACAAGGATCATCTAACACCCTGAGAGATTTTTCAGAGGCCCAAAGGGCCTGAATCTGGGCATGCAGCATGCACAGCGGAGCCACTGGTCCCTACACATTTAGGTTAGGTCTGGCATAGAATAGAAGCTACTGCCAGTATAGAAACTTCAGATGCCTTGGATAGCCACAGCACAGACAGAAAAGCCAGTACAAGAGGCCAGTGCCTCCCTCTTTCCCCAGAGTCTCTTTATGGAACCAAGAATCAGAAAAGGAGCTCAATTTTACCTCCCTTCTTTTGCTGTCCCTAGGAGCACCTAAAAACATTTATTTTAAAGGAGAGGCTTAAAGATAAAAATCGTGGCCCTTGTGCTACACCTTACAACACATTTTAGACACTTTTACTCAAACATGCTCTAAACAGACAGGAGCCGCTGCATCTTTAATTCTGTTCTCTCTTTGTCTTTATTTGATATGACAAAATATAGATTCAGGAAGGACCCGGGAGTTAATAAATAGTTGGGCAATAGCGATGGGATAGCAGGGCAAGAAAGTCGTGGCAGGTACTGTGGGACAGCAAGGAGCCTCTAGGACCACTTACTGGGCTCCAAATGGTAGAAAGCCCCAAAGGTTGAGCTAGAAAGCTGGGGCTGCGGCCTGAGAGGGCATGCAGCAGGCGAGGGCTGGGGGGGGGTTCCCCGGGAAGGGGAAGAGGATGTGGAGGATAGGGCAACCACAAGGGCCCTAGGCCCAAGGTCTTTCTCCCCTTTCATATGCAAATTGTTAATAAGAGAAGACCAAGGTTAGTCACCATGAGGAAGCACCCCAGTTTGGCAATGGACTCTGCTAGGCACAAATACTCGCCAGCCTAGGGTCCTCGGGCTCACTACCCAGAAACAAAAGAGAGTGAGAACCTAGAGGTTGGGATGAGGGCCTACATAGGCTGGGCCCACCTTAATTCAGGTGGGCCTCACAGGGACTTGGGGATGGGAAAGGTGGGCCAGGCAGAGGTTGGTTCACTACCAGCCTGTGAAGCTCCGAAGCCCTCTGGGAAGACCCTGCAAAGGTATCCCTGGCCCCAGGTGCCCAGCTGAGCTAAGCTGAACTTTGCTGGGCAGAAGGGGAGACAGGCAGAGCAGGGGCAGTGAGGATGCAGAATACCAAGGAAAAGCGCTTTCGTCTGTGAGGCCTGCGGAGCCAAAGCTCCAGCTCCTGCCTCCCCCCACCCGAAAATATAGAGAGAAAAACCGAAAAGGAAAGGCGCAGGGACCCAAGCCGGTTGGGGTGCTCTCCACGGGCTTCCTGGCTGCCTCTAAAGAGCCTCTTTGCTTTTCATTTTGGAATCTTTCTTCCACTTCATCCTGCGGTTCTGGAACCAAATCTTGATCTGTCTCTCGTTGAGACACAAGTTGTTGGCGATCTCTATGCGCCTGCGGCGAGTGAGGTAGCGGTTAAAGTGGAATTCTTTCTCCAGTTCCAGAGTTTGGTAGCGAGTGTAACTGGTTCGGGACCGCTTGCCGTCCGTCTCTGGAACAGAAATCCCCCCAAGCCAGGAAGGGGTGAATAGCGTGCAGCGCCCCAGCGCCCATCCCAGGCCCAGGCCCCCACCCGCGGCCGGAGGGAGAAGCAGCGCCGCGAGACAGGCCCGGCGGGCCCGGCCCAGCCGAGCACCAGGAAAGGCGCATCCGCCTAGGCAGGAAACTTTGCACCGAGGCCTTCACTCCGCAGCCGGAGGGCTGAGGGGGGGTGGGGGGAAGAGGGAGACCCAGGCTCGGACCGAACAATAAGCACTCTCGAGATCCGAGCACCGGGGACCCCCCTCCCGCCCCTCCCGAGTCGCTGGAATCCTCCGGAGCTACGAGCGCCGGCCGAGCCGGCTCCGCAGGGGAGGGAGGAGGGAGCCGCGGGGGGATCCCCGCTCTGGAGCCCCGCGCTCCTCACCCTTCAGATCCCTCTATTTTTTTAACTCCCTCCCACTCCCCCAAAAATTGAATATTGCCTTTTATACACGTTTTGTTCCTATGATCCAATTATGTCGTCGTAAATTTGGGCGCACACAGCCTCTAAGCCTTTTAGTGGACAGTTTTACGAGCCATTGATGCCTGGATCGTAAAATTTATGGCCGCAGGTTTTTTTTCTTTATTTGCCCCGCATGGCCTATAAAACCCAGGCGGACCCGAGCGCGCAAAATGAAGTCCTAAAGTTTACCGTGGCTCATGTGCAGTTTGGTCATCCACGGGTAAATCTGTGGCGGGGCTGGTGGCTGGCTCAGTCCGGCGGGTTGCCCTGTCTGCGCCTGCTCCTCTTTGATCTCCCCTCTGCTCTTAGCTCGCTCCTCCAGCGCCGGGCGAGCTGCCTTCTGACTGTACATCCCGGGGTTCAGAGGAGCCGCTTCGTCTCTGCCCAGAGCGTGTCCCGGAGCGGCCGCAGCGCTGCAGGCGGGGCGGTCGGGGTGAGCCCGGGGGTTGGCAGCCATGTCTACCCCGTGGAGAGAGTTGGAAGGCGCAGGCGGTGGGAAAGTGATGCTTAAATCCAATCCGCCGTAGCAGTACCTGGATGCTTGCACCTCTGAGGCCGATCCATAGTTCCCACAAGTTTGCATGTTATAGGCAGGGATATTGGGGCTCTGCTTATAGAATGAATTGGTTACGTAGGAGCTCATGGCGGGGAGGGCCCAAAAAAAATTTCTGCACCCTTTTTGATTAAGGGTGATTTGTGACTCTTTGAAGTTGAGGGGTTTTTTGTTCTCCAAAGTGCACAATTTATAGGTGGAGATATCTCTTTCTTTATCCTATGCGCTCTTCCCAAATAAGGGAGCCTTAAATAGAGTCACGTGACTAGAGCGGCCACTCATAAATTTGGCTTGATGACCTCCGGGAGGTTAGTGATGGAAGCCGGAGAAATGCATCTTGATATGTTGGCAAAGCCCAACCAAGGGGGAGAGGGAGTGAGAGACAGAGAAAGAGAGTGAAGGGGGAGAAAAAAAAAAAATGGTTCTTGGAATTGGGGGGTAGGCGGGACAACGAGTCCACAGCGACACCTGGTGTCTATTTGGAGGAATTGCATCATGACATGCCGGTTCGACTTCTGTTGGCTAGATTTTCTATCGCGCGGAGAAGATGGTTGTTACCCTGTCTGTACCTGCAAAGATTTCCTGGGCAGTCCCTTTAAATTCTACTTAAATTGGAGAAAAGATGAGACCTCGTTGAGGATGTACAAAGAAGCTTTTTTTTTTTTTTTAAGTATGGCTTGTTCTTCCTAACTCCTGGGTGTGTTAAACTTCAAAAATATCCGAGTAAAATGGAAGCTACTGCCCAGGTTGGAGAATCAAAGGGGGGGGGGGGGTTATCTCAGGTTCCTTAAACCAAAGGTTGAGATCTCTTGCTTCAGAGGTCCCAAGGCCAGGACACTGCTGAGGAGGTGTCTGTCAGCATAAGAAAAGGCATTTAACCTCTGAAGAGGCAGACAGGATGCCCAAGAGGAGGGTTCCTGGGTGGGCACAGCTAGACAAGGAGATCAGGACACTGAGCGTACTGGGGACTGTGAGATGCGCCTAGAGGTGGGAAGAGGTTATACTTCAGCATGCCAGTAGCTCCAGAATGGCAGGCAATAAGGCAGTTTTCGTGTGTGTGTGTGTGTGTGTGTGTATGCATATGTATATGCATGTGCATGTGTGTGTAGAACCAGACACAATGGGATGGAAGACTGCTCTGCATCCTCGTGTATGATCAATGCCAACTACTTTAGATAGAAAATAGATGTTACCTGAGGCCATGGAAAGACAAAATTCAGGCCTGCACAAATACTACATGAACAAGGCAAAAGAAAAGGCCTGTTGGCACTCTTTAGAAAAAAGGTCCCTAAGCCAGGCTCTCCAGGAAGCTGAATCCAGAAGGCCCATTAGAAAGTATTTTCTAAGCTTTTTGGGAGCATGGAGAGGACCCAGCTGGTGGTTGGGCAGGACAGGCGCCTTGCAGCCTTTGGTCAGGTCCTCTGTAAGCCCTTTCTGTTCCACTCCTAGTCTCAAGTTTTATTTTTTCCTGGTTGTTTCTCCCCTACTTATCTCCGCCTCTGCCAGGAGAAGCCCCCTCCCTGTTTGTGGAGGTGTTGGAGGGGGCGCTGGTGGGGATCTGGAGAGTGGAAAATTTGGTGGATTTTTCCCCTTGGGGGAGAGCCCTTCACCACCTCTCCCTTGGGCCCACTCAGGTTTCTCTGGCTGAGCTTGGGAGAAGGCTGGAGTTGAGAAATGGTTAGGGGTGATGCGCGCCCCTCACCCGCCAGGTTTGAGGAGAGAAGAAGGAACTGGACAGGCTGGGGCTGTAAGGAAGAAGGAATTTAGTCCCAGCAACGTCAGGAGTCCCAGAGCAGGCGAGAGCTCAGTTTGCAGGCTTTCTCTTTCCTGGTGTCCTTGAATCGTTCAATCCCTGCGGAAGGACTCGAATCGCCCGGGTCTTCTGTTCCCTCCGCTCTCCTCTCCGCCTCCGAGACGTTTCGCAACAGCCGGCCTGGAGCAGGCCTGGTTGGGAGGGCTTGCTGGAGCCGCGTCCCCTTCCCCAAGCTCCGGGGAGAGGGCGGGGGCGGCCCCCGTGCCTGGATAGTGCTGCTTTTCTGGCCTTTTGGGGCTCTGGCTTCAGAAGCCCAGGACCCCAGACTACCACAGACAAGAAGAAAGGCCTGTGTGGAGCTTGGAGCCCAACCGATCCGGGCTCCCCTCACCGCCCTCCTCCCCAACGAAATCCTAAGCGGCCTTTTTTGCGGGTGTGGGCTGCTGGCGTAGGGAGCCCAGAGAGGCCTCCCAGCCCCCCTGCGCCATCACAGGAAGAGCCTGAGGCCGGGACTCGGCGCCAGGCTCCCGGAGAAGGCGAGTGCAGAGGACTGGGGTTTGTTGGCGGCGGGCAGACGCAGGAGCGCCTGGAGCCTGCTCCAAGCCGGCGGGGGAGCGAATTGACAGAAATTCAGATATAAACTTTTAAAAATAATATCAGTTTTATTAAATATTCGAGAACGGATCCAGAGGTCGGATTTATACAGGAGGGTAACACGAGGGGATTTATTTATTTATTTATTTATTTTCTCCTACTTGGCTAAACAAACGACATTCACTTTTTTCTTTTTGTACTTTTCCCTCTTTTTTCCCTTCTTAAAATGAGATTGGAACACTGACGGTGCTAAACATAAATATAAATACAGAGACCACAAATACAGCTAAAAATATTCACACAGAAACGGTCACAGTTTGTAATATGCCATAATGACCCCCCAGGAATCTTTAAATACAATTTGCCTGGTCTGGGCATTTGCTGGGGCAGAGGGACCGGGCTGGGGCTGCGGGGAGGCCCCGGGGGTGCTATAGGGCCAAGGCTTGCCCTCCTTGGGCCTCCCACCCTCCCAGGCTTCCAGGCCGGGCCCTGAGGCCCTGTAGCAGAGGCCCCAGGTCCGGGAGCTGGCTCCCTGGGCGAGGGAGGGGGTCTGGGGGTGCACGACCTCATTTGGAGGGAAATCTGGAGTCTGAAACAAGGTTCAGGGAACGTGCCCCCAGGCCTGGGCGAGGGAAGGGGCCTGCAGACAAGCCGAGAAGGAGCTAAGAGGAAGAGGAGCGTGGTGTGGAGTTGTGCGGAGAGGGAGGGGGTCCAGAGCTGACTTTCAAGTCCACTTTTGACTTCCTAATTCTGTTTTAGGGAGTCCAAACACATCAATTGTGCCAGTGATAAATACAGACTGTGTGATTCGGGGAGAGCTGGGATGAGCTAGGGGCAAGAGAAGGGTGGCAAGGACAGTTCTGGTCACTCTTTCTGCTTCTCCTCTTCTGTCTCTTCCCGCTTTTCCTCTTTTCCACCAAGGCTGTCGGCGGCGGGCCCTCCGCCGCCCCCCGAGAGTGTGGACGTGAGATTAGATTCTTTTTTCCACTTCATCCGGCGGTTCTGGAACCAGATTTTGATCTGTCGCTCGGTCAGGCAAAGTGCGTTGGCGATTTCGATGCGCCGGCGCCGAGTTAGGTAACGATTGAAGTGAAATTCTTTCTCCAGTTCCAGTGTCTGGTACCGGGAGTAGATCTGGCGGCCGCGCCTCCGGTCCGCTCCATAGCCGACCCCTAGAGATCCAGGCACAAAACACACTAAAAACCATCAGCAAAGCGTCCTTCCAAGATGCTTACGCTTAGCAAAGTCCTGACCTCCCAACTTAGCTAGCAGATCGCAGCCCCCTCAAACCCTAGCTTTCTAAATCCTTTTGCTCTGCCCCACCCCCACTGGGGTTACAGCCAGGACCCCAACTTATATAGTCCTCCCATATGAGATAGATGTCCCAAAGAACCGTTGGGATTGAGGTGGGGGAGCAGGGCAAGAAAATAGGCAAAAGCTGCCAGTCTAAAAGCTGATGTTTGAAAGCCTCAAATACTGAGGATAGGGGCCCGTTTCTCAAGGGATGAGCCTTCCCCACCTTCCCAAGCATCCTACCTCTTTGGAAACTTCTCCCCACTTTTCTGTGCTGTCCTCTCCCTTCTTCTCGACCTTAACTCTACTTTGGGGGACTTCCTACCCTTTCCCCTCCCCTCACCCCCCTGCCCTGTTCTTGCCCCCTCAGCTCGCCTTGGAACCAAAGTCAGTCAGGGGCCGAGGGGGCCTGGCCCCTGTGAGTAGGAGGCAAGCAGAGGGGGCAGAAGAGAGGGCCCTGTCTCGGCGTCGGCGAGGAGACGAGCGTGATTGTTTTTATGGGGCCATAAAAAACTCTCTCCGCCCGTTCTTCTAGGGAAGCTGGTCATAAAGCCAGTTCAGTTTATTTAATTTATATCTCAGAGCTGTAAAACTCACCACTGTGCGAATTCATTCGCTGCATCCAGGGGTAAATCTGGATACTGGCTTTCTGGTCCTGGGGCGCAGTCCTGCCCTGCTCAGAACTAAAATCCTGAGCGATTGAGGTCTGTGTGTTATGTCCTAAGGTGTTTTGTCTGCAGTTTGAGAGCATGTCTTTCTCCTGGTAAAAGGAATTAGATCCATAGTCATACGGCCCCCGGCTGGAACTGAACACGACATTCTCCTGTGGCGAATAAAAGGGAGTCGAGTAGATCCGGTTCTGGGCAACGGCTGCTCCATAGGTCGAGAAATGCCTCACTGGATCATAGGCGGTGGAATTGAGGGCGACGTTGGGGAGGACGTCCTGGCCCCCGGCGAGGTGGCAGGATAAGGAAGGGTTAGTGAAGTAGGAATTCATCCCTTTGCCTTTACCTGGTCGGGCTATGATTTCTTTAATATTTATTTCTGTCTCCAGTTTGTACTCGGAACTAGATGGTTATAGGGACGGCTCCAATCCAGGACAGACAAAATGACAAAGTCAGCTGACCCCTTTCCAGCCAATCACAAGCAAGATGTCAAGAAGGGGGAAAAAAATCGCTTCTGCTTCTGTTGATTCCCTAGTTGAGACTAAGTGTGTGCTTTGAAAGTAAGAGCTGGATTTCTTTTTAAAATATATGTGTAAAGGGAACTGATTTGGGGGTGAAAGAGGGGTGCCTATCCCCGAGCAGGGCCTTGGGCCCACAGAAAAGAGAGATGTACTCCAAGAAATCTCTCATATCCCAGCTAACTTTGCTCTGTTGTGGTCAGTGTTTGGGTGGGAGAAATCCCTATATTTTCAATCTAATTTCATCTTTAGTATTTGCTCCATTCTAAAATTACATCCTGATTTCTTCATGGCCAGACATCCCTCCCAGCTCAGGCTGTTCTCAGAAATACCATAGCAAATCCTGGTTTGACACTCCATGGAGCAAGACTCCATCCTTGAACTGATGTATTTTTTTCCAATAATTAAAAAATCAAAAAGAAATTTCATAAAGCGCAGCTCGCTCGCAGAGCAAGGAAAGTGTGGGTGAGTCAAGTTTAGAGGGGATGTGGGGACCCATGAAGTTTAAAGGGGTGAAGATGAAACAGCAGCGTACAGTGTCAAAGCTGAGGTGGGCAAAGGGAGCAACATCTGCTCTCCTCTGCCTGTAGCCCCTTTCCTCCTCCTCAGGGCCCTCTTTTTGAGGAAACTCTTACAGCATTTTTGTCTAAAGGAGAAAATGCTTAAAAAAATACCTTAGGAAAGACAGGAAAAGAGGCAGAGAGAAGAAAGGGAGTAGAAAAAGAACTCTGAGAGTCCCTTTAGAGACATCAATTCCTGTTTATGTTGGTGAGAATTTATGATTTGGAGCCAGCCATGGCCGGTGGGGTAATTCACACAGGATCCAGCCAGAAAGAGAAGACTGGTGAGGCTCTGATGGACAGTGAGCCTCATGCAGGCTCAAGCGCCTGCAGAGGTCAGAACTCCCCTACCCCCTCTGGATGCACTGCCCTGCCAGGGGAGGCGCCCCTGGACCTGAGTTCTGAGGCTTGAAGACTCTGGCAAAGGGCTCCATGGGAGTTCTTGTCCAAGTGCCAGCCACCCCTGGACCCTCAGCAGCCTCGAGCCCAGTTTTCCCTTACCTTGGGGCTAAAGAAAAAAGGGAGAAAATGTTAGAAAAAGGCAGCTGGGTCCTAGGTTTCAGAGGGTGCTGCAGTGTGCAAACTGAAACAGCGGAAGGTGTGCAGATGGAGTTTCCCCTACTCTAAACTTAATTTGGTATCTTGACATAGGCAGAAAATGCTTTGAGTTGACAAAGAGGGTAGTGGGGCATGCATGCATAGCAGTGAAAGCTCATATTTTTCCCCTCACTTTTTTGGGTGGTGGTAGTGGTGCTGACTATAACAAGAACCCGGATGTCGCCCGGATTTTATGATCTTTTCCTTCTGTGTAACAAAGCGGAGTAATCAATGGGTAGCAATAAAGCCATAAACGGGACTACGCTGGGAAAAAAAACTCGTTTATTCATCTTCTGTAATGTTAAGGTTTCCCTGGAGTGTCGCTAGGGGAGAAAAATAAAGTTTTGAGCCCAAAAGCAGACAGCATGTACAGGAGCTGGTGCAGACAACATGTTAGTTAATACATGAACCTCGTTAGGGGGGTTGAAGTGTCTTTCTACCAATTTGTGCTTGCCTTTTAAAAAATCCAATCTCCACCCCCCTCCTTCAGAAAGAAAGAAAATTAGTTGGCATTTAGAATGGTAGGGGAAAAATCCTTATAAAGGTTTTTCCCTTTGCAGTACATTTTCTTCTTCACAATGAAGGTGAAAGGGTAGAGGAGGTTACTTACATTAAAAAGAAAATTTTAAGAGGAGTTATTTCTTTTGAGGGTGACATGGCAGGTACACAAACATAGACACCACTGGGGGTTACTTTTTGCTCTTGAATCCAGCTGTCCTCAAATTCATAGCATGCCTGGGCAGAGGTTTCCAACAGCTGGCTGGGGCTCCAGTCCCCCTGGAGGACAAGAGGTAGGGGGAGAGAAAAACACGGAGGGGAGTACCCCGGGGCTGAGCTAAGGAACAAGTCAGTACACCCTTGGACAAAAGTAGCCTCTCTTATAGTTTTCAGCTTCTTTTCTGCCCCGAAGGTAGCTGTGTAACAAGCAGAAGAGGCCCGGAAGAAACAGTAACCCCCCATTTCGGAGCAAGATTGCTAAAGGGATAAATCATGTCAGTGGTATTTCTTTCAAGATATTAAATTGTTGCAATGTACAACAAATTGAATGATGGAAGATAGGATGCCTTTAATGAGGTTTTGCTTTCAGTGAGTGTGGACTTTCTATGTATTTTCAAATCTCTTTTATGGGTATCTTGAAAGAAAGAAGGGGCTTCTGGGGAAGCATTGCCACAGCCCCCAGCAAGGATATCTGAGTTTCTTTGAGCCCCTCCTAACCAGATCTGGAGAGGAGAGGGGCCCTAAAGTTGAGGACACTCTCTTTTGGGGCCTAAAGGTGGTGGGCTTCAGGGTGGGCAACCTGAGGAGCAGAATGTAAGTCTCAGGCCCCGGAAAGTTAAGTGTTTTATTACGTCCCTAAACAGAGGGCAGAGACTGAAAGGTCTCGCCGATTTATAATGAACAGAAACCAGCTGCTGGGAGAAAAAGGCAGAAATGCTGGAAGGGGGAAGAGGAAGGGAAGCAGAAATACAAATAAATTTCCCACTGATTAAATACCTTTGGAAAAATTAATTTCCAACACATTCTCCTCCATCCCCTCTGTTCCTGGGGAAAGAAGCCTCCTTTCAGTCAGATCTTTAATTATGCAGTTGAAATTCTGCTGGAGGATTCGCTCCAAGGGGGGAGAACAGGTCAGATGAACTCGATCTTTCCTCCATTGGACTGTATTTTCCTCTTTCATTTCATGTTAATTTTATTTATTTATTTATTTTTGGCAAAGAATGATTATGGGGGGCATCTGGGACTTGGAGTTTTCTAGATATATTTTCCTGTGAAATTTGTCTGAAAACAATTATGGAAATTCATCAGCAGAAGCAAGAACAGATGTTTTATTAAAACTGCAGTTGAGCTCTGTAAATATGCAGAAGTCTTGGGAAGGAGGGAGTGAACTCTTTGTTTCTATAAAACAAGCCTAGAGAAATGAGAGAACACCCCCCATCAGGCCAGCAGGACCCTGCGCTGCTCTGGCCCTCAGCCTTCCACATTAGGCATACGGAGGGAGCTTGGTGTCAAGAGCAGGTTTTTTATTTTGGAACTAATTAGTGGATTCAAAAACTGAATTCAAAAATGCAGAAGGAATAAAAGAGGAAAGTTTGCTGCTCACTGCCCAGTCCTCCCCCTACCAATCCAAAACACATGCTTTTCATGAGCACTAATTATAGGAGAGGAATTTACTGCCTGTGCCTTGGGCCTGAGTGGGGTGCAGTCACTGGCCAGGAGTCCCCAAGGCTAAGGGTAGCACTGGACCTGAGCACTTGGAGGCTTCCTAGGGAAGCACTCCTATTTCAGCCGGCCTGGCCCAGCTCCAGAACAGGGAAAGGTTAGGAGGGTCTCTGGGCTCTGAGCTGGGGAGCCCATAGTTGGGACTAGATCCCCTGCCGGAAGAGGTTCTTGGGCAGGCCTTACCTTGCCTGCCTTGGTTTCACTCTGCTCTGGAATACTTGAGGTGAGCAGGATGCAATCCGTAATTCTTATTTGAGGGACAGTTTTTCTAAAGGAACCTTTAGCTTGTTTCTGCCGATCTCCTCTCTCTCTCCAGATCTCTAACTCCATGAGGACGTTTGTGATTCACCCTCACACTGCTACCCATACTACATTCCTGACTACTTGCGGCACGACAGCTTGGCGACTCCCGGGCTGCACAAGGACCCCAACACTGGAGCTCCTAGGCTCAGTGCTCCATTGGCAAGGCAGTTGGCTGCTTAGAAGCTACTGCATCTGCCAGACCCGTCTGACAACATCTTTAATTTCCCAGAGTCAGAGAAGAGCAGTTGCCCTGCCGGCTTCTTTTGTGCCACTGGGCAAAGGCCGAAATCCCTCTTACAGAGAAAGCCGAGTTTCAATAATTGCTCAGCTCACCTCAAAAGAACTCTATTTGGTTAAGGCTTTGCAGTTCTGGAGTGGGTGCTCAGCGGGTTTCACTGGTTTATGATTTTTTATTGAAAAATTAAAAAATAAACCTACCCCAAATGGCTGGTGTTTTGTGTAAAAGCTCCTTTGATCTCCTTGGAACAGAGTAAAAAGATTACAGAGAGCTTCCCTGTCTGTCAGAGAATGTGAATGCACAGGATTGGTCTGTTCAGGGGCTCCACAGCATGGCTAACCCAAGGGGCTCCCCATTTCTCATAGATACAGGGGAGTTTTCTGGGCAGTACTCCCTCCATATACAGACTGCATTCCATACAGGATCCCTCCTCTTTTCAAAGTTCAGGCTTGAAGACACTTGGGGAAAAGTGAAACTCGACACACCCATGGAAATAGGTGCCATTTGTGGGTGCTGATATTCTGTGGATAAGGTTCAGGCTGACCAGCTAGAGAATTGGGGGTCAGGTAGGAGGGGGGATAGGAGGAAGGGGCCAGATGGGGCACGTCAAACTACTGAGAACTGCCCCAAACACCTCAGAGGCCTGCACTGGTGACTCCTTTTTTATAGCTAAGAAGAGGCTGAAAGACTGCTGAGACTGCTGTTGCTTTACTGCAATTCAACAGAGAGAAAGTATATGGAGGGACTCTGCTAACTGATGTCATATTTCCTTTCCTCTCTCTCTGTAATTCTGCCTGGCTTTTCCTTACTGGCACCCCACTTACTGCTGCTACTACTTGCAGACACAACCCCTCACATTGTTCTGTCTGACTTCTCAACTCACTTTTCTGGATGCAAATTAAAAAGTAAAATAGGTCCCAAGTATCTCTGCTCTATCACACCCAGAAAGCCCTCTTCTGTCTCTATTTCTAGGGATTTTTTTTTCTGGCTATCGGGGGCCTAGCTCTCAAGCTTCCACTTCTTCCTAAGCAGTTCAGGAGAGGGCTTCTGGAAAGCCTTCGGAGTCAGGACCTCCTCCCTACTGCGAACTGGGAAGAACCTCAGCCACCTCACGACACCTTCAGAAAGGCAAAGAGCCCCCACTTGGCTCAGGTGGAAAAGTTAAACTCCAGAATATTCAGATTATCTTAAAAAGCTTCAGGAGGTTATCAGAGGAGGGAGCCTACGCAGTAGACCAAAGGGTCCCCAAGGTCCTGGTTGGTCTTGTGCCCCCTCCCAACATGCATGGCACACTGCTTGGCCCCATTCTAGAGGTCTGTAAGAACTGTAAAAATCAAGAACTTGGCGTTTATGACATCACAGTCACAGTGAGTTGTCATATGGAAATTGTAAATGTCATAAATGTCATTCATGTACAGCAGCTTTGTGTGAGAGAACACATAGTCTCCTCTCATTTTTTTTCCTTTCCTCTTATTATTCCTGTTCTAACTTCTCCTACTTGAAAATAAAATGTTATTATGTTCTGAAACAATAAGCCAACAATAAAACATCATCCTCACTTCCCTATAAATAATTTTATCCTTTATTGTTTGCAGTCTGAAAGGACATTTAATCTGTGCTAGCAAAAAGAGGGAAAGACATAGGGGAGGAGGAAGTTAATTCAGAAAGAAGAATATTGCTTGCTTTGATGATATTCTTAGATTTGATAGCCAGGAGCACAATTAAAGGTGAACAGAGGCCTCCTGGACTCCACACCTGGTGTGATTGGAGATTTATAGGATCTGTGCGAAAGGGGCAATTTAATTTTGTAGGATTTGTTTAAATTTGCTGCTATTTGTTGGGGGGGTTGAGGAAAGTGAAGGGAAAAGAGCAACATGCTTTATCTAGCTTTATGAATCCTCCAACATTACCGTGTCTGATTTAAAACCAACAACCCATGTCTCAGGGAATCTCCTGCAGAAAGGAATGGAGGAATGTGATGAGGGGTGCTCAGTTCCTCAATGACTGTGCCCCCCCTTAACCCAGCAGTTTTGGGGAAAGGAAGAAAAGACAGGGCCAAGAGGAGGGCTGACAGTAAGTCTTTATACCACTAGGACACCCCGGAGGTTTATGGTGTCCCCATAATTCCTCTGACCCTATAAACAGCTGCCTTATTTTAGGACAATTTCTACTTCCTTCCCCTGGAAAGTGAGAATGAGGGAGCAGGAACTGGTAGGGGGGGGTGCTAGAAAGGGGAGGGAATTCAGGATTGCAGTGCACTTTGTTCTCCTAGGCCAATGTGCTGGTTTGGCGGGTTTCAGACACAGGGTGGCAGCAGACAAAACAAGTAAACAACTCACAGACACAATAAATAGGGACAGCTGCATCACCGTGGCAGAGGCCCTGGGCTGGGTAAGGGGTATAATTCTGGGGTACTGTCACCCCAGCGGCCCAAGTGGGGTGGCCTCCCAAAAGCTCAAGGCAGCCTTCTATGATGGCAGAAGGAAGCTGGAAGAAAACTGGTCTTCTGGTCTCCCAGGCACAGCTTGTCTGGACGTGAGATTCTTGGGAGGAACTTGAGTACTTTGGGAGCAGGTGGGGACAACCCCTCCAGCCCTGTTTCTGTCCTCACTTTATTTTATAGGGTTTTCCATTGACATTTATATTTCCCCTCTGCTCTTTTCCTGGCCCTGGAAGCAAGAAAGGCTGGGAATGGAGGCCGATTAATTCCCAGCAGTGGCACATACTCAACACTCCAGGCCCCAGCCCCAGCGTGGAGGTTCTGAAATAGCCTCCACCAGCTTTCTCTGCTGGCCTGGCCTTGCCCTGGCTCAGGCAGCAGACAGAATTAAAATGCAGTCCCACAAATAAACAGATTTAGATATCTGGGGGGGGGGGAGCTAGAAAACTTCTAATTGGTCCCCTAAAGACGTAGGCAAGTCTGAGGTAGGGTGAGTGGGCAGGGAACTCAGGACAAGAGAGAGATTATCAGTTGGGGCTGGCCTTTTCTGTTCACCAGTGCTTCCAAGCCATTCCAGACCACTATGTGGAGGCCAGTTTACTAAGCCACTCTAATCCCTTCACAGTTCCAGGGAAACTTTCAGAGCCAGAGTCCATCCCTGGCTGTTCGGAACAGTTTACAGACCCATGACACCCATGAAAGAGGCAATACACTTCATTTTCAAAATGCCTGAGTTCCCCTAATAAAACAGTCTGAAATTAGGGGAGTAGAGGAAGATGAGGACAAAAAACAGAAGGGGTTTAGTATTCACCCAGCCCTGGTACCTGAACAGCAAAACCAGTAATGCTTGAGAAAGCCCCTGTAGCATCCAAGGTTACTAGAACCCCGCATACCCGATTCCAGCGTACATATATTTCCAGCAAAACAGCACAGAGGGCGTCCTTGGTGCACCCGGTGCTCTCAGGACCTCACTCTCAAATGGTAAGGGCTAACAAAATTTCGCATGCACATAAAATGGTGTTTGAACGAATATAGGCATGGTAATACACAATTAAGCACTGAAGAAACATGAGTATATATTTATGCGTAAGTCTGGGTCTGTACACTTGAGCCTGTGTATAATACATGTATAAAGCCTCACAGCTTGGCTTCAGAACACAACAGCCAATCCAACAAGGTCGCCTTCTCCAAACAAGGTCGCATTCTCCGTGGGGATCACAACTGTCAGGCCAAGGAGGAAAAGGGTTTGCTCTGCTCATTTCTCTTCAGCTAGGAACTGGTGCATGAAATAGAGTGGATAGCAGGGCTGACAAAGCCCTATAAAGGGCATATCTGAGGGTGCCCAATGAATGGGCTTAGGGGGAACTCTGGGGCCCTAGGCTCTGGGGAAGACTGCCAGGTCGTGATCCACAGATCAGCGTCTCTGCCCAGTCTCTGCTCTGGGTGTGCAGAGTCCTTGAGCCAGATTCTATTCTCAGCCATCCTAGCTATTATTAGATAATCAGAGCTCTCCTGCAGTGAGGACCACATCCACAGAGAATCTGGCCTGCGAGAAGGTTGAGGACTGCCACTGGAGATCCCTCTTGTTCGAGTGTCACAGGAGAGGGAAAAGGGGAAGAAAATGGAAAGTAACTAGGAAGCAGGGGACTGTTTTATGCCCTGGACAGACCTAGAAAGTGGAAAACCAGGGCCAGTCGCGGCTATTGCACTTTCTCTGCCTCTGTCTCATGCGGAGGTATGTAGGAGTGAAGGGCACTCAGTAAGGTGGGGACCCCTGAAAGGGACAGGAAATCGATAAAAATATGACGACATCTCAGGAGGGTGCTGTTAGCCATCAACCTCGCACCCTTGCACCCAGACATCTCGCTGTTAGCACGTTACACTAGATCCGGATGGGCCTGAACAAATATCCTAATCTCACCCAGGCCCGCCCCTCCGATGGGAGGGGGCCCTCCAATATTCCAGGTGAATCTTACTGGCCCAACCAGCCTTCTCTAGAAACGGTTTTCTTGAGGGGA
>PVKA01024378.1:0-34317 GCA_004027165.1 Ctenomys sociabilis | reverse complement strand
CACCGCTGCCGCTAGACCGGCATTGGTCAGGGGTCCCCCCAGTTCTCTGTAAACTTTCATCCAGGCCTCTAGCCCTCTATTTTTATAAGGGGTGATGGCCGCTCGGCACTCTTTAGTGCATTGTTCAAACACAAGTTGTTTAATCAAAGGCATCGCCATGTCCGGATCCCCAAATATTTTACCCGCTGCTTCCATCATCCTAGCTACGAAGTCAGAGAAGGGTTCCATGGGGCCTTGTAAAATCTTTGTAAGATTACCGCTCACTTCCCCTTTGTTTGGCATGGCTTTCCATGCTTTAATGCCAATTTTGTTAATTTGTTCATAAACTTGAGGTGGGTAGCCTGTTTGCGCATTAGCGAAACGGCCTTGGCCGAGCAACATGTCTCTGTTCCAAGCCTGATGTCCTGTGGCTTGATTAGCAGCCTCCTCCTCTGTAGCAAACTCCATTAGATAAACCTTCCAATCGAGATACTGACTAGGGTTCAAACAAGCCCGAGCCAGGCTATTCCAATCACCAGGTGTCATACAATGCCTGCTTAGGGCTTCTACCTGGGCTATAGTAAAGGAAGCTGTGACACCGAAAGTCCTAACTGATTCAGCCAAGGACTTAATCACTTTAAAGTCCAAAGGCTCATGGAATCGCTGTCCCTGGTCGTCATGATACACAGGGAACGCTAGGGGGAGCTCTAACCTCACTGTTCTCCATACTTCTGGGTTAAAGGATCGCCCCGAATGACCTCCTCCTCCGCTGTCCCAGTAGGGCAGTGGTGCCGTGGGCCCCGCCTCATACTCTGGGGAGGAGCAACATGGCTCCTCTACGCCCAGCGCTTCCTTTTTCTCTCGACTTCCCCTTTCTTTAACCTTTAATCTCCTAACTGCCTCAGCAAGCACTAAGTCATCCCCCTCTGAGTCCGTGGACTCAGGATGCTCCGACTCAGGAAGATCGGGGTGCAAGCCCTTTCTTCTTCTCGATCCCCTTTCATTGCCTGCTTTTTCGGACTTTTCTTCCTGTAGCTGTTCTAGTGCTACCCGCCCACTCTCCATTGTCTCACTGCAACGCCGGTCCTCTAAGTAGCCTCCGATCGGCTTCCAAATTAGCCTTAACAGCTCCGGTAGAGCCGAAAACACTGGGAATGAATAGAAAGCCCCCATTCTTTTTTATTTTTATCTTTAAACCCGCTCGTCAGCGAGCCTTATCCTGCTCTCTCTTTAACTACAGAGAAGAGCAACTTATTCCCTGCTTTCGTCGCGGAACCCCGAATTTTTCCGAGGACTTACCGGTGCACCCCCTGACCATGGAAAGTTCTGGGCTGTCGTTGACCACTCCGCAGGAACACAGGCTCTGCTCCCCGCACGGGCCACCACTGGTCGTGCGCAACCTCGCCGGCAAGGAAGACGCGACAACCAGCTCTTCTTTCCGCGGTTTATTCAGGACCCCTATACAATCTTCTTCCCCTGCTAGCTAGCTTCCTTGCTTCCTCCTTCCCAGTCTCTGCTCTCTTTCAGGGGAAACCCGCTCATGGCTTTGAACCAGTGGGCGTCCAACCCCGGAGTGCCATGTGGGCACAGCCGATAGGTCCAGGTACACGGAAGCAATGCCCTAGTCCTTAGCCTTAGCCAGATGAGAAGTTGTTTGCTACGGAGAGCATCCACCCCCAGGTGGGGGTGGAAGGCGGAAGCCAGCACCGTCTTTAAGGTGCGGCTGTGCCTTTAAGGTGAGAGCACTCACCCCCAGGCGGGGGTGGAAGGCAGAAGCCAGCGTCATCTTTCAGTCGTGGCTATTGGGCTATTCTATTCGCAGCTCCCTACAACTAATAGTGTGGACGGAATATCCTGCTTCTTGTATTACGGATAACCACTAAGAAGATAACAATGAACAATGAATTAATTATTGAAACTGTCCTATTAATCAGTCTTGATACTATCTCATTGCTATTAGTTTCTCAAAAATTAATTAATTAATCAAGATATGGATAGTTAAAAAAAAAAAAAGCGCTTGCCTGGGAAGCATAAGGACCGGAGTTCAATATCCAATTCCGCCAAAAAAAGAATAAATCCGTTTTGTTCACTAATATACACATAAAACAAAAACCAATCTATGCCCAAAGCCCTGCGGAATACCGTTTCTTAGACACCTGCTGTAAGCGAATGCACGAGGCAATCCAGTGCACTAGATGGCAACCCCTGGAAGCTGAGTGTATATTTTGGGGTCACATAGCCTAGGTTCCACCTCCCAAAACGTGTGACCCCGACCCCTTGGCCTCCCCAGTAACAGTACTCTACAGCAGCCTAAGGGAGCTTGGTGTGCCCATATTTCCAGGGCTGAAAGCTGAAGAAGATTAAGATACCAGCTGAAGAAGTCAAAGATCAAAGCAAAATCCAAGACCACGATGAAGACGTTTACACACACGTGATAGTAAGTCAAACGCGGTTCAGGCCGAACACCAGACCAACCTCGCCTTGCGGCCTGACTACAACTCCCGGCATGCATTGCACGGCACGGCCCTCCCGGCCGGTGGGTCCCGGAGGTAGCGGCCGAGCTGCCCGTCTGGCGAGGACCCTCCGACCATTCACAGAGGCGTCTTCCCTATAGTGGGCCGGACATATCCGCCTTCTCTACGCTGCCCCGTGCCACGGTGCAGCGCTATCTCCGCCTCGGCGCTGCCCGGGCAGCATGGCCCACTAGCTTCCTGTCAGGCTCTTGCGCCCGGTACTCAGCGGGGGCCGACTGCTGGGTGGGCGTTCCGCTCCGAGGACCCCGGCGCGACCCCGGAAGCGCCTCGTTTCGGGCGGTGGAGGCGCGGAGGTGTCCGTGATGGCTTCGGAGCTGGGCGGCTGACCGCTGGGCGAGGAAGGGGCCCGGCGTCCAGGGTCTCGGGGGCTGCGCCATGGCCACCTCCGCCGCCTCCTCCGAGCATTTCGAGAAGCTGCACGAGATCTTCCGCGGCCTCCATGAAGAACTACGGGGAGTGCCCGAGCGGCTGCTGGGGACCGCCGGGGCGGGTAGGCGGGGGGCGGGACCGGCGTCGGGAGCTCGGCCCTGTGCGAGAGCATGTACCTCTGCTCCCCTCGCGCGTCCGAGGAATGGCGGGATCCCAGGGCCAGGGTCCCCTTGCTGCCACTTAGGGTGAACTAGGGACAGGCCGAAGGGTGATGCAGGTCGTCTCCCTCGGATCCTCCCAGTAGACTTCCCACCTCGCTTCTCCTTTATTCCTTTGGTTGGAAGAGGATAGGGGCTTTTAAATCTGTTGGCGTTTCTTTTATAGGTTTGTATTTTGTTACACTCTTACTGTCGAGAGAGTCACAGTTTTCACTGACGGAGAAAGGGTTTGTAGTACAGAAAGGACCAAGAACTAGAAAGAATCGTAGCTTTTTTTTTTTTTTTTTTTTTTTTTGTAAGGTTTGTGAGACGGTCTCGTCCCCTTGAAGTCACTATGTAGAGCAGGCTGGCCTTGAACTCTCAGCGATCCTTGAGCTGGGGTTACATGTGCCACTAGCCTGGCAAGAATCATAGTTTTAGTTTTAGGGGCTGTGATGATGGGAGTTTGCTAGGCCGAGAGGAAATGGAAAGAGGCAAGCAAGGAAGGAATGAGGAATTGAAAATCGCCAGCTATGGAATTACAGAGTGTATATGGGAAAATAAAACAGATTGTGGAAGGACCTAAATGTCACCTTAAGACATTTGCATTTAAAAAAAAAAAAAGATATTTGCCCTTGTCAGGGAAGATCCTTGAAGGAAGTCAAGCAGCTAGTTAATACAGACTTTATGTCTAGGAGGGCTTTGACGGATAAAGGATGCACGAGTGACTGTGGAGGATCTTGCTTGGGACCCTGGTGGCAGTCATCGAAGTAACACAGGAATCTAGAACATGAGTCGTTCTTTGTATTTCTTGAGACAGGGTCTCTTTGTGTAGTTCAGGTTGGCCTTGAGTTAACTGTGTAGCCCAGCCTGGCCTTGAACTCAGAAACTCTCTTCCTGTGTTAGCCTTCTGAGTGCTTAGGATTACAGGTGTGCACCAACCCCCACGTCCCCCAACATGAGTTTTAGAGTGATTCTGAAGCAGAAGTGAACCAATTTGAAAATGCATGAGGAACAAAGGATTTCTGTGTTTTCACACTTGGTCAGTTGAGTGAACAATGAATTTAAGTGAGAAATACAAACCCAGCTGGGGCAATTTAGTGAGACCTTGTCTCAAAATAAAAAAATAAAAAGGGCTGGGGATGTATGTAGTGCAGTTATTGCCACGAAAAAACAGGGAGAGAAGTAGTCTTGTTTAGGTTTTGTATGAGATTATCACAGCTATTTGTAGAACAGAGATTATATGCCCATTCTAGCCTCCCAAGATAGTTTCATCTCCACTAAAAATAACATTTATGTAGAGCATATTAATATGAGTTGAGAGGCACGATTGCAGTACTAGGGTAAAGAATTCTAGAGTCAGACTGTTTGGGGTTAAGTCGGCTTGGTAGTTGTGTGACTTGGTAATTTAAAAAAAAAAAAAAAAGAAATATGTGTCTGGGGAGATGGCTCAGTGGAATAAGTGCTTCCCTTGTAAGCAAAAGGGCCTGAGTTCAAGCCCCGGTTCCAAAAAAAAAAAAAAAAAAAAAAATGTCTGATTTTTAGGCCGGGCGGGCGTGGTGGCGCATGCCTATAGTCCCAGCACTAGGGAGGCTGAGACAGGAGGATTGTTGTGAGTTCGAGACCAGCCTGCGCTACAAAGTGAGCTTAAGGCCAGCCTGAACTGCATAGTGAGACCCTGTCTCAAAAAGACAAAAAAAAAAAAAAAAAGAAATACGACTATTAATAGAGATAAACTATATAATTTCTTAACCAAATCCAAGGTACAGTGAAATAAATATGTGAATCTACAGCATTTTAATGATTTCCAAGTTTTTTTAACCAAACTAGTTTCCCCTCCAAAATGGAGAAAAAAAATCAGAGCATTTAACTTCATAGTGTTCTTGTGAGAAATAAATGAGTGAATATATAGAAACCCCTTAATGAGGCTGGGGAGATGGCTCAGTGGAATAAGTGCTTCCCAGGCAAGTCCAAGGGCCTGAGTTCAATCCCTAGTTCCACCAAAAACAACAACCCCTTAAAATGCCCCTCCAGTCAGCTGTGGTGGCACACACCTGTAACCCCAGGATTCGGGATGCTGAGGCAGGAGGAGCGCAGTAAGTTTGAGGCCTGCCTGAATTAGAGAGTAAGACCTTGTCTCAAACAAAAACCTTAGAATACTGCTTGACATTAGTAAGAGCTACTAGCCATGTTATTAGTACATGAGAAATTTGATTTTTTATGTAATTGAAAAATAAGAATGCCAGCATTGTAAACAACTAATCTTACCTTATTTTACTGCCCACTCCGTGCTTATTTGTTAACATGCTAAACAATTTACATGTTTCTGATATTTATATTGTTTGTCTTTCACCAGAACAGTAGTTTCAAAGTCTGAGCTGTTAAACCAGTAGTGCTCTCATCACCTGGGAACTTGTAAGAAATGCATATTCTCAGGCCCCACCTCGGACCTGTAGAATCAGAAACTTTTGACAAACAACTTGATTTTTAGTTACTGTCTTGAGATACTGGGGACTCACCCAGGACATTTGCACTGAGCCAACATCCCCAGCCCTTTTATTTTTTATCGTGAGACAGAGCCTCATGCTAAGTCACTGAGAGTTACCCATCGAACTTGCTGTCCTCCTGCCTCAGCATTCTAGAGTACGGAGGTTACAGGTGTTCACTACCATGCCCAGCTATTTCAGTACTTGTAAATTGTATATATGTATAAAAGCAGCAAAAAATGAGAGATACTTCCCAAAAGTGCAGTCTGTGTTCAGTTTCTGCCTTTGTAGGACACAAACAAAGGGTGCAGTTTTAGGAAGCTTTGTGGCAATAACAGTCCATTATCTCATCTACTACAGTAATCCCTGAACATTGCATTAAGCATACATCATAATTTCCAGTGGTTGGTTTGTACCAATTAAAGAACTTTCTCCAGATACCACAGAATGCTTAGTTACTTAATCTAATTCATGTTGAGTGCCCAGTCATGATTTCTAGTTTTTATTTTATAGTACTAAAAGATATTTTTCAGGGTCAGAATGTTGTATGTGATAAAATTATTATTATTATTATTATTATTTGGCAGAACTGGGAATTGAATTCAGGCCCTTCCGCTTGCCAGGGAAGCACTTCTTCCACTGAGTTATCTCCCGGCCCTGATAAAATTATTGAAAGTCTTCCATTTTAATTCGTTCATGTAAATTTTAGTATTTTACATAAGATCCCATTATTTTTTTTTTTTTTTTTTTTTTTGCCTTTTTGAGACAGGGTCTCACTATGCAGTTCAGGCTGGCCTTGAACTCACTTTGTAGCTCAGGCTGGTCTCGAACTCACAACAATCCTCCTGCCTCAGCCTCCCAGTGCTGGGATTACAGGCCTGCGCCACCACGCCCGGCTAAGATCCCATTATTTTGTAAGCTAAAAAACTGTGTGTAGCCATCTGATAACTAGTAATTACTCAAAGGCTGCAGAATTTCAATTATTCCAAAACTGTTTGTGCTCATTTAATTTTGTTTTTGTTCCTGGGTCTTCCTACCTAAGGATTTGCTTTTGAAAATAGTAGTAGGGGGCCAAAGATAAAGCTTGCTGGTAGAATGCTTGGGAGACCTTGGGTTTCATCCCTGGCATCAACACCAAAATAATCATAGTTCCTAGTTATTAAAGCCTTGCTATGTCTGGAACTTGTTAAGTGCTTGTTATGTGTTAGATATAACAACCTCTCACATACTCCTGTGAAGTCAGTGTTGTTATATTCCCTGTTGACAGATGAAATGGTTTTAGTGGGATCTGATGGTTTTAACTTCTGGGCTGAGGTCAGATTAGTCTTGCTAGTAGGGGCTGTTGGTGCCCTGAATGCCCACAGTGGGGCGCCAGAAGCAGATGAACCATGAGCCCTTACGCTTCTGGTCTAATTGAAGTCTGCAGTGCTCAGAGGCCGAGAGTAGCCATTCTTGCCCTGGTAATACAAACCCCAACAAGTAACTGAGCCCCGGCCCTCAGGGGCATATTGAGGTAGGCTTTCTCCACCTCTTGTTTCCAATCTAACTGCGCCTTATTTCGTGCCCAGGAGATTGTGCCACCACTATCCACCCACTTTACCAAAGGAGATAGTCTCAGTGAGTCCAGCATGAGAGGTTTGAGCAGGATTGGGTATGGTTAGGCATGCTGGTTCTGGAGTGGTCCATTCTTGTTTCTGCTACCTATTCCATCCTAGTCAGTACTGCTGTTTGTAGTTATTTGTAGCATTAACTCTAACTTTAAAAAAACAAAACAAAACAAAACAAAACAAAAACCAATTGCTAAAGGATCTGTGCTGGGAGACTGACACTGCCCCCTCAGTTGTATATTACGCACCGAAGCTCTGAGAGTCATGGAAGCTTGCGTCCTAGGCCTATTGCAATACACTTGTGCTCATTGGGTCTTGGGGGAGCCACTGAGCTTCTCTAGGCTCTAGTTCCTGGCAGACCTACTGCACCTTTGCCCCAGAGGCTGTTTGTATCCTTGAAAGCTCTGAAAAGTTCCCCATGGCTGATCTAGGTGACCGATGTGGTTCCTCCCTCTCTAGTGTTCCTTGGTTTTCCAGGGTATAGGCAGCTAGCAGTTGGGTAGAGGTCTTTGGTTTTGTTTTTTGTTTGTTTGGTTTGGTTTTTTGCAAGGTCTCCCTTTGTTGGTCAGGCTGACCTCGAACTCAAGGCAGTCCTGCCTCAGCCTCCCAAGTGCTGGGGTTGTAGGAATGTGCCACCTGGACTATTTGCCTTCCTGGTTTCTCATCAGAGGGAATGGTTTTCAAAGGCTGTCTTTGTTTTAAATCTTTACACTCTGTAATGGATCTCATAAGTGGGAACATCTTCAAATTATTTTCTAACATAGCATAGTTTTTTTAGCATATTTCTTTTAAAAATATATAAGCTGTTTAATATGAATAAATGGATATGTGTATGAGAGCAGACAGAAAATAGAATATTCCAATTCCAAAAAAAAATAATAAAATTGTGTGGGGAAGCCAGTGAAAGATAGAGCTACTGTTGTTGAATCGTTCTAGAACTTGGTCATTGAGAATGCAGATTCTTCATATTAACAAAGGAAAAGTCAAGGAGGAAACGTTAGAACTAACAGTTGTAGAAAAATGTGAGCTAGGAAGGAAGGAAATGTATGCATTTGTACAGCACTGCTTCAGCTGCCATGCTTGGATCAGGAGTGGGTATGCCTGGGTTTGGAGATGCACCCTGTCACAGGAATGGGAACATTGAGGACTTTTGTGACAGCCTACTGTAAAATCACAGTGTAGCTCATAGAAGAACTGGTGACATTTATAAGAAGTAAAAATCTAGAAGTTGTGGACAGAGTTAAAAAGGGGGAAAAAAAGTAAATTTTCCTGTTTTAGAGGAGCCTGACCTCAAGTTGAGACCATAGAATTAACAAATCCAAAATACTTATGATCACTTGAAAAGCACAGGCAGCTGACATTAAAAGCTGTGGTGATTAACACTGTAAACCTGCATGAAGAGTTACTAATGTTGCATCTTGCGTGGGGTTAGGGCCAAAAGTTGGGGCTTAATGTGAAAATCAGGTGGTCAGTTATCCATAAGTGTCTTAGGACAGCTTGAGATGTAGCTAGGTGATAGAGCATTTTTCTAGTACCTGTAAGGTCTTGGGTTCAACAAAAAACAAAAACCCCTCAGGGCAGCATATTGAATTGCCATGTGGTGCCTCCTTAAGCCCAGCTCATCTGTCTTCTTTGATGTCAGAAGGATTGCTTTTCTCTCCAACAGAAATTCTGGCTTTACATTGAATAAAAAACATAGCTTTTTTTTTTTTTTTTTTTTTTTTTAAGCATTAACTGTTCCTTTCCTTTTTTTAAAATATTCATATAATTAGAATTCTCAAAGTAGAAAGGAGTAGGCAATAAATATTTAAAGATTTAACATTTCTGAATTTAGTTCAACTTATAATACCACATTTCCAAGAAAAATGAACCTTTTGCACAAGATATTTAAATAAAATCATACCAAGATAAAAATGAATTGTCCAAAACTATTACAAAGAAAAAATGATTAAAGCAAATACATAAAAAAATTAGCTATGGAAGAACAAAATTAAATAGCATCTTATTCCACATTACAAAGAAAAAAAAGGACCCAGTGTGTAAGAAACTAGACTAATTAAAGGACTGAAAGAAAACAAAAGATATATCCTCTTTGAATTTTATATGTAGCAAACATACTTTTAAAAACTAAATTTAAATATATTCTAGTTATACAAACTTGAACTATTTTAATACCTTTAGACGTAGCATATAGGAAATAACAAAGAGCATAATTCAAAAGGCATGAGAAGTTGCAGTATGCTCCTGGATGAACAATAAAGAGCTCTCATATGCAGGACTATATAAGATACAGTAAATGAATCCTTATTTAAAAGGTTATTGAAGATTTCTATGTAACAGTACCAGTCATGTCAAGTTATACCCTTCTTTTTCCATGTATATGTGTGTGTGTATATATAAAGGACAGGGAAGAAGTAATATAAAGTCAACAGAAAATAGGAATGTACTTTTTAAAGTTTCTAATACTAAACCGGGCATGGTGGCGCATGCCTGTAATCCCAGCACTAGGGAGGCTGAGGCAGGAGGATTGTTGTGAGTTCGAGACCAGCCTGAGCTACAAAGTGAGCTTAAGGCCAGCCTGAACTGCATAGTGAGACCCTGTCTCAAGAAGACAAAAAAAACAGTTTCTAATACTAGAAGATATCATACAATGTCTTTTAGATAAATTGTAATTCAAAGATATAAATCTTAAAACAAAAATTAAGGTTAAACAATATTCAGAAAATTAAATACTAATTAATTAAAAATTAAATGTTCCAAAACAGTTGAACTAAGAAAAAGTCTCACTCCAAGTACTGGAATGACAAATTACCATCACTTCTGACAGTTTGGGGATAGTATATCGCACAAAGTTCTAGTGTGTTGTGGACATGGATAATGACCATGACACTTACTGGTGGCCAGGTGTCACTTGTGGGACTGAGCTACAGCTATTGAAATCCACCCTGTAGACCCATATGGAATCATGACCCTTAGGGTGCAAAAGAAGTCCATTTGTAGAGCATGCTGATGGGAATATTTTGCTGCTGTACACAAAAGAATGACTGAAAGACTACTGTACCTCTTGTGTTTGCCCCATTTGGAGGGTTCCATTCTTGTTCATGGGGTTGTGATCCTTTTGCTCCCTCTAGAACATCATTTAGTAGTCTGCGTAGGCTTGGCTTTGTCATCATGAAATTCTTTAGTTCTTTGTCATGGAAGTATTCTCCATTATACTTGAAAGAGTGTTTTGTAGGGTATATCAGTTTGGGTTGTACTTTGTTTTCTTGCAAGACTTGAAGTTCTTTGCTCCATGTTCTTCTTGCCTTGATAGTTTGTGAAGAGAAATCTGCCGTTATTCTGATGGGTTTTCCTTTAAATGTTATCTATTTCTTTTCTTTAGTGGCTTTTAGTATACTGTTCCTGTGCTGAATTTCTGGGATCTTGATTATTATATGTCTGGGAGTGGTTTTCATTGGGTTGATGTTATTTGGAATTCCATATGCTTTGGTTACTGAATGTCTGATTGTTGCCCCATATTTAAGAAGTTTTCTGCTATTACGTCTGTCCATGTTCTTATATCCTTTGTATTGATGCCTTCCTTCTCATTGATGCCTATTAATCTCACATTGTTTATCTTCGCATCATCTTGCAGGTGTTGAATTATTTTTTCCTGCACCCTAGTTGTTTTTAAGAGATCTTAGCTTACTTTTTGTGTTTATTTCTTCTTTTTTGGCAGAACCGGGGATTGAACTCAGGCTCTTGCACTTGTCAGGGAAGCATTTATTCCACTGAGCCATCACCCTGGCCCCTTAGCTTGCTTTTCACTAGCTGCAATGTTGTCTCTAAGGTCAGAGAGTCTATTTTCACTTTCACTCAAATGGATTTGCCAGCTTGTGATTGAGATTTTAATTTCCTGTATATCACTTGGATCTGTTTCATACATTCTATTTCTTTCCTATATTGTTTATTCAGGGGTTCCATCATTTTTATATTCTGGTCTATTTTTTTTTGTCAGTGTATTCTTTAGAAGTACTTAGTATTTCTTTGATTATAGTTACCACTACTTTTATACCTCAGAAATTATTTCTGATCTGATTTCTTCTATTCCTTTCTGCAGTTGTTTCTTTACTTCCAACGCTATTATTTCAGAGATTTCAGGCATGTGATTTCCAATTTCCTCTATGCTACTGTGTTCTGCATTTGTACTGGGTGGACTTGGGGCCTAAGACTGTTTTTTGTTCCTTCTCTTTGTCATTTTGCATACCACTGACTTCTGACCTTTAGTGTAGAGCTGAGATAGAGTTATTACCTTAGCACCAGGTCCGGATCTAGGAAGTTCAGACTCCTCCAGGTGGGTGTGGCTTGGGTCTGGCTGCTGTACTCCACTTCTTCCTGCTGCAGCCTTGCAGGTGAACTCTTTGTGTCACTCTGGCAAGATGTTCTGCTCCTGAATCAGCTGGGTGGGTCTTGCCTCTAGCCTCTTTGCAGGGAGTTCTGCTGAAGGGTTCCACGCTGGGCCTGGACTCTGGGTCGCTTCAGGATCCAGCGGCCTGGGAGGTCTCACTCCAAAAGCATAGTTTTGAAAGATGCTGTTACCATTCATCCCACTGCATGAATGAACCTTTAAGACATGCTGAGTGAAATCGGCCAAGCAGGACAAATGTGTGATCTTCGTGCATGGTATCCCTGGAGTAGTGAAACTCATAGAATGGGTAATGTGTTTAATGGCTGTGGAGATTTCATTTTGAGGTAAACAAGTTCTGGAAATGAATCTTGGTGATGATTTCATAGTGGTGTGAATGCACTTAATGCCACTGAACTGTGTTTTTTAAAACTAGTAGATTTTATATTCTTTGCAAAAATTAAAAATAAGAAAGATAAAAAAATGTGTCCCCAGACTGAAAGTAATTATGAAAGATGGTAGTTCAGTGAACACTGTAAACAATGGTAACTTGGTGGTGAAAAGTAGATGATGTAGCCGGGCGTGGTGGCGCATGCCTGTAATCCCAGCACTCGGGAGGCTGAGGCAGGAGGATTGTTGTGAGTTCGAGACCAGCCTGAGCTACAAAGTGAGCTTAAGGCCAGCCTGAAGTGCATAGTGAGACCCTGTCTCAAAAAGACAAAAAAAAAAAAGTAGATGATGTGTAGATTTCTAGAAATACCACCCATTTGAATGTGTGTATATATACATATAAGCTCCTTATAAATGGGGCTAATTTCAGCTTGTTAGATGTGAAGGATGACCTACTTTGTAGGTAAAATCTCAAAAGAGATCAGTTGTCTATATTTTCCAATTGAGATGAGCTGAGGACTAAGCTAGGTTCTCTCCTTACACAGGCTTTTTTTTTTTTTTTTTTTTTTTTTAAATGTATTTAGTATGGGGTCTGCAGGGTCTCACTGCACAGATCAGACTCATAGAGATCCTCCTGTTTTCAGTCTCTCAAGCACTGGGATTATAGGCATGCTCCACCATGCCCAGTCTCAATTGCCATCTCAGCATGCCCCAGGGGCAGGGCCAGCAGAGCAAGCCAGGGATTGAAGCCTGGATCCTGCATCTGCTGAGCTGTCTGGTTGGTCCATATCTGTCTTTTATTTTTATTTTATTTTATTTATTTATTTATTTATTTATTTATTTATTTATTTATTTTTGTGGTACTAGGGATTGAACTCAGGCCCTTGTGCTTGCCAGGTAAGCGCTTATTCTACTGAGCCATCTCCCTGGCCCTCTTATCTTTTATTTTGCTTTTTATTTGGATTTGGCATCTCATCTAAAAGGAACCATATGATATATAAGCCTGCATGTCTGATTTATTTCATTTACTATTATGGTGTCGAGATGCATCCATCTTTCCACAAATAACTGAAGTTTATCCTTCTGTGTAGTAGAACAGTGCTCCATTGTATATAAATACATACAGGCCACTTATAAGATTTAGCTGTTGTGAGTTATGTTGATACAGATGTGGGTGGCATGCATCACTGTAATAGGATGTCTTTAACTCTCTGGGAAGAGACCTAGAAGGGGCTAGCTGGGCCTCATACACGTTTACTGGGTGACAGCATTTAAGATACCTTCCTGGGGCTGGGGAGATGGCTCAGTGGGATAAGTGCTTCCCTGGCAAGCACAGTGGTCTGACTTCAATCCCTGGTTCCACCAAAAACAAAGAAACCAACAAAAACTACCTTCCTATCTCTTGTTACATTCTGTTCCATTTTTATCATTAATTCTTTCCAAATATTTTTTTCATGTAAAATACATTTAATTAATATATAGTTACTTGGAAACTTGATATTATTAAATAGAAAAACTCTGTATTCCAAATTATGAGAAAAGGATACAATGAAGGCAAATTGTTTTGTTTTGTTTTGTTTTTTTTTTTTGGTCTTTTTGAGACAGGGCCTCACTATGCAGTTCAGGCTGGCCTTAAGCTCACTTTGTAGCTCAGGCTGGTCTTGAACTCACAACAATCCTCTTGCCTCAGCCTCCGGAGTGCTAGGATTACAGGCATGTGCCACCATACCCGGCTTGAAGGCAAAATTTATTTGTCCAATTAGATGTTTTATTTTGGTTTGAGATTAAAGCTTGTTCTGTTTTGTTCAAAAAGAGGAGGTTGGTCTTTTTTTTTTTGCGGAACTGGGATTGAACTCAGGCCCTTGTGCTTGCCAAGGAAGTGCTTATTCCACTGAGCCATCTCCCCAGTCCTGGTCATTTTAGGTAAAGACAGCACTGGGAGAAATGACATTGGGATGGGAAGGTTAGGTAAATACTGAATGGGGAATAAGTTTGTGCGAGCCATTGCCATGCCCTCAGGGCAATGACTGGCAAGGCGCCAGCAAGCAGCAGCTGTAGAGCTTGGGTTTGCTTGGCAGAAGGTAGTGATTGAGAGTTAATACAGAAGTGACTTGCCTTGGAGGCCAGAGAGTGAACAGATTTTGAGGAGCCCATGTTGGTAAATGTTCTTAGTGATGCAGGTGTGCCAGTGGTCCTGCGGGTGGAGGTATGAGGAAAGATTAAGAATGACCCTTAGACCTGTCTGTTTCTAGGGGGGGCTAATGGCTCAGGAAGCAGCTATCAGGCTGGACCACCTCATGTGGTGTGCTTGCTCCCCAGGCCTTGTAGTGGCATGCAGTGGTTCTCCCCTCCACAGTCACTGTCCCCCCCCCACCCCACCAAGGAGGAATGTTATCCTCCTTGCAGAGGAATGTTGGCCTCTGCAAGTGTGTGCAAACAGTCCTGAGCGAAACTTGTCTGTCTTTTGTAGAGGAGAAGAAGAAGTTGGTCCGAGATTTTGATGACAAGCAACAGGAAGCAAATGAAACGGTAAGAACAAGGATCACATCCTATTTCTGCTGCTTGGCCTTGGCCTTTTCTGAAGGAGTGCAGTAACCTGATCGCAGATGAACTGTTCGTGTTTTTTTTTGTTTATTTTTCTTCCTATTCCTGACTTTTTTTTTTTTTTTTTTTTTTTTTTTTTTTTTTTTGTCTTTTTGAGACAGGGTCTCACTATGCAGTTCAGGCTGGCCTTAAGCTCACTTTGTAGCTCAGGCTGGTCTCGAACTCACAACAATCCTCCTGCCTCAGCCTCCCGAGTGCTGGGATTACAGGCATGTGCCACCATGCCCGGCAACTGACTTGATTTTGATAGTTTCACTATTTCTTAAATGGTTGGAATGGGTGTTGAAGTTTTATAAAAACAAGTGATAGGTAAAGTTAGAAGAAATACATATTCTTTTTTTTACTTTTGTAATATTGATGTGTTTATAGTACATCATGAGTGTACACCTCCTGGGGAGCTGGACCAGGTACACTGGGCTTGGTTTCCATCCCTTCACCCTCCCTCCATCTCTGGTTTCCTTTCCTCTTATTCAAGATCTATCTCCCTATTTCCTGTGATGTCTTTTATCTTGGTCCTTAGTTATTTTTTGGGGGGGTTCTCATAGATAAGAAGCCATGTGATGTTTCTTCTCAGGTGCCCATTTTTGGATTGGGTTTCTAATATGAGGTCTGATTTTTTATTTTTTGAGTTCTTGGTATGTTCTCAGTAGTAATTTTTTGTCTATGGAACAGGTGGCAAACATTTTTCCTACATAGTCAGTTGCCTTTTCAGTCTGTTGGTCTTTTTTTTTTTTCTATGCAAAAGCTTTTTAATAAGATGAGATCCCAGTTGTAGATTCTTCATGACCCTTCCTGTGTGAGTTTTTTAAAATTTTACTATAAATCTTTGCATGTGTCAATATCTTCAATAGTTCTACTAATTCTATCTTCCATCAGATTTGATGCTTCTGTTTTAATAGTTAGATCTTTGATCCACTTCAAATTTAGTAGATGGTGAAAGATATACATGTATTTTTACCTTTGGCATGTGCAAAGCCAGTTTTCTAGCACCATTTATTGAAAAGGCTGTCTCCAATGAATGTGTTAGGTATATTTGTCAAAGATAAGGTGGCTGAGTATGTCTGGAGTTGTTTCAGCATCTTCTAATCTGTTCCATTGAGCCTTGAGTCTATTTTTACCAGTTCCACACTTTTTATCACAGTAGCTTTACACTATATTTGAAATCTTAGATTGTGATGCCCCTGCCTTGCCTTTGTTACCCAGATGAATTTTAGGAATGGTTTCTCTAATTCTGAGAGATATGCTGTTGGAACTTTGATTGAAACTGCATTCTGTGTAACAGTTTTGGCCATCTTCACTACATTGGTAATTTCTACCCAAGAGCAAGGGATATTTCCATTTTCTGATTTTTTTATCTTCTTTTTCAGAGTACTGTAGTTTTCAACACAGAGGTCTTTTTTTGAGGAACCAGGGATTGAACTCAGGCCCTTGTGGTTGCCAGGGAAGCACTTATTCTACTGAGCTATCTCCCCAATACAGAGGTCTTCATAGCCTTCATTAGATTGATTCCTAGGTATTAGAAATCTGAATTTGCTTATTAAATCTAGTTTTTTTAGTGCAGTTTTTGGGAGTCTTCTATGTAGAGTATCATTTATTTTATTTTATTTTATTTTTTGTCTTTTTTGAGACAGGGTCTCACTATGCAGTTCAGGCTGGCCTTAAGCTCATTTTTGTAGCTCAAGCTGGTCTCGAACTCACAACAATCCTCCTGCCTCAGCTTCCCAAGTGCTGGGATTACAGGCATGCACCATCACACCCGGCTTTATGTAGAGTATCATTTAACTTCTTCCTTTCCTGTCATTATTATTATTATTATTTCCTTGTGTTTAATTGCACTGGCTAAAGTTTTCAGGACGTGTTTTTTTTGTTTTTTTTTCCTGTCCTTTTGAGCAGATCTCACTATGTAGTCCAGGCTGGCCTTGAGGTCACTTTGTAGCCCAGGCTGGTCTTGAACTTACAGCAGTTCTCCTGCCTTAGTCTCCTTCCCAAGTGCTGAGATTACAGGTGTGCGCCATCATGTCCCCTTTCCAGAATTATATTGAATAAGAGTGTAGACAGTGGACATCCCTTTCTTGTTTCTAATTTTAGAGAAAGCTTTCAGCTTTTGTCCATTTAATATGGTATTGGCTATTGGTTTGTCATAGATGGCTTTTGTCAGATTGAGATAAAGACCATCTGTTCTAATTTTCTGTAGGGTTTTATCAATACATACTGGACTTTGTGAAAAGTCTTTATACATTTTTATACTCTTTATACACCTGTTGAGATGATCATATGGTTTTTGTCCTTGGCTTTGTTAAAATAGTGTATTATAGAGGCTAGGGATGGCTCTGTAGAATAAGTGCTTGCCTGGCAAGCACAAGGGCCGGAGTTCAATCCCCAGTTCTGCCAAAATAAAATAAAAAAAGGAGTATTACATTTATCCATTTATATATGTTGAACCACCCTGCATCCCTGGGATGAATTGTACTTTGTTATCATGTATGATTTTCTTGATTATTTGCTACATTCTATTTGCTAGTACTTTACTGAGAGTTTTGCATCTGTGTTTAAGCAGGGAGATTGGCTGGTGACTCTCTTAATTATGTTTTTCTCCAGTTTGTTATCAGGGTAATGCTTGCTTCTGAATTTGGGAGTATTGCTTACATTTCAGTTTCACCGAAGTGTCTGAGAAGTAATGATGTTTTTTGTAGAATTCAGCAATCAACCCATCAGAGCCTGGGCTATTCTTTCTTGGTTTTTTTTTTGTCCTTTTTTGAGACAGGGTCTCACTATGCAGTTCAGGCTGGCCTTAAACTCATTTTGTAGTCCAGGCTGGTCTTGAACTCACAACAATCCTCCTGCCTCAGCCTCCCGAGTGCTGGGATTACAGGCCTGCGCCACCACGCCTGGCTCTAGGCTATTCTTTGTTGGTATGTTTTAACTATATCTTCAGTTCCATTGTTTGATATTGGTTTAAGATTTGTAAGTCTTCTTGGTTTAGCTTTGGTAATCATATATTTCCTTTTTTTTTTTTTTTTTTTTGGCAGAACCAGGGATTGAACTCAGGCCCTTGCACTTGCCAGGGAAGTGCTTATTCCACTGAGCCATCTCCCTGGCCCCGTAATCATATATTTCTATATTTAGAAATCTGTCCATTCTCCATTTTCTATCTTATTAGAGTATAAGCTTTCAAAGTAGATATAGATGATCTGCATTTCTTCAGGGTCAGTTGTGATTTCACCCTTTCATTCCTAATTGTGTGGATTTGAATCTTTCCTTTTTTGACAAGGTTGAGTAAGGGTTTGTCAGTTTTATTTAATCTTCCAAAGAACCAAACCATATATTATATTGTTTTTTCTTAGTCTCCAAAGCATTAATAATTCACTCCCTCATATGGTTTTGGGCTTGGTTTGCTGTGTTTTTCTAGAGGGTTCAACATTAAGTTGTTTATTTCCATTTGCTCTGTTTTCCTGATACAGGTATTTATTGCTGTTAACTTCCTAACTAGGACAGCTTTCATTATGTCCTGTAAGTTCTACAATGTTGTATTGTCATTGCCATTGAATTGTAGAAACTAATTTCTTATTTAATCTGGGATCCAATGATTGTTCAGGAGAGTGCTATTTAGTTTCCATGTGTTGATGAAGTTCTTGTGGTTTCTTTTGTCATTGATTTCCAGTTTCATCACACTACGGTATAATAGGCATGGGGCAGTTTCATTTCCTTAAGCTTTTTCTACATGCTGGTATGTGGTCTGTTTTGGAGATTGTCCTATGCATAGCTGAGGAGAATGTGCATTTTTTCAGGGGTCTGTTCAGGGAGGAGGGTTCTAGCAATTGAACTCAGGACCTCATGTTTGCCAGACAGGCACTGTACCACTGAGCTAAATCCCCAGCCCCAAGAATGTGTATTCTGATGTTGTAGGGGGGAACACTCAGTAGATATCTACTAGATCTATTTGTTTAAAGGTTTGGTTCCATTGTAATATTTTGTTGTTAGTTTTTTGTCTAGTTGATTTGTCTTTTTGTGACAGTGGGGTAGTGAGATCCCCAATAGTTGTATTAGTGCTTTTTTGATTTTTCTTTTCCATTAATACTTGTTTTATATAGTGTGGTGCACTGGTATTTATTGTATGTATGATTGGTATCTTTTCCTCTTGAGTTGATTACCTTTACAAGATACATATTGACTTTATCCTTATCCTTGTCATGTTATTTTTCTGTTTTTGGTGCCCACACCCCTTTTCCCCTATGTAATTGTTTGCCCTGCCTGGTGCATTCTGTTTATTTTTAGTCCTTGTTATCTCTTTTTAGAATGTGCTTCAAAACATTTGGGTATGCTGGTTTGGTGGTCATAAATTTGTTCAGGTGTTCTGTGTCATATAAGTACTTTATTTCTCCATCAATTTTGTAAGATAGTTTTGTGTTGTGCATTAATCCAGAATGTAGGCTGCTTTTTTTGTGGGGGGTTGAAATACCATGCTGCAGGCTCTCATTTACTTGAGTGTTGGTGCTGAGATGTCAGCTGTCATTCATCAGGGCTTTCCTTTATAGGAGATTTTCCCTAACAGCTTGTAATGTCCAATTCTTGTGTCGAATTTTGGGAATCTTGACTATGTTATATATGCCTGGCTGTAGATGTGTTTTTGTTTTTGGGAGGTTTTTTGACCACGACTAATTGGAGTTTCTATGTCTCACTTTTCTGTATGTCAGATTCTTTTCCCTCCCAGGGAAGTGTGCTTTTTCACTGACTCTAATCACTCTTTTTTTTTGTCTTTTTGAGACAGGTTCTCACTATTTAGTTCAGTTTGGCCTTGAGCTCTCTTTGTAGCCATTGTATATCTCTTTGGTTCCTTTGTAATAGATCAGGCTGGTCTCAAACTCACAACCATCCTCCTGCCTTAGCCTCCCGAGTGCTGGGATTACAGGCATGTGCCACTATGCCTGGCCTGATCACTCTTGAGTTATTTTTCTTGCTTTTTTTTTTTTTTGTCTTTTTGAGACAGGGTCTCACTATGCAGTTCAGGATGTCCTTAAGCTCACTTTGTAGCTCAGGCTGGTCTCGAACTCACAACAATGCTCCTGCCTCAGCCTCCTGAGTGCTGGGATTACAAGCATGCACCACCATGCCCGGCTGCTGCATTGATTTATGGTTTCTTGTTGTTTTTTTTTTTAAATAGAAGATTTGAGTCTATATTCTGTTGTTTTTGTAGGCTTTTTCTTGTAGTATCTTTTTTTCCTTGCTATTTTTAAAACATCTTTTCATGATTGCTAATCATAAGCCTATCTATATCTGAGAGTCTGTCTTCACATTGGCTGATTCTGCTCTAAGTACTTTCTTTCACTGGAAATTTCATTCTTCTGGATATCTGCTTGAATCTGCCTTATGGATTCCAGTTCTTTCCTGTGCTGAGCATTCATGGCTTCCATCATTTTCTTAAGCTCCTCTATTTTTTTGTCTGTATCTGCTCTAGAGTCAGAGCATTAAGCAGAACCATTACGTGTGATTTTCATTCTGGACACCATCTCTGCAGTTATCTGAGAAATTATTTCTGATTTGCTTTTTTTCTAGAGCCTTATTCAATTGCTTTGTTGTTACCACTTCAAAGAGGCCAGGTGGGTGGCTTTCAGAGTGTCCTACCTCATTGCTGTTTGAATTTGACGTTGGTGAGCTGGATGTCTGAGATTGCATCTATTTTTTTTTTTTTAGTTTAATTTATGGGTTGATGCTTATTAATTGCCTATGGTGAGTTGCTGTATTGCCCTTTAGAGCTCTTAGAAAATGACAACTTCTCCAAGGTGTCCAAGTACTGCCTCTTCAGTTTGTTGGGAATGAGAAGTTGCTGTCTGCTTGGCCCAGCCCCTGGTTGTTTAGCACTGTACCACAGTATTTTCTATGACCGTTAGTCATTCTCAGTCTTGGAATACCAGGAAGAACAGCTGGTAAGAACAATTACGTCTCTTTTGGCTATAGTAGTACCATCAGCAATTACAACAGCATCGAACAGTCTTGAAAATGACAAACTGAGCTAACCATTAATTTGCCACCCTTAACTGTATGAACTAGATTTGTAGTTACATAAAAAAAATGTAAAAACAGAAAATTATATGCAGTATATAAGTCCTTAATATGTCAGTTTGACCCTCAGCAGTTAAAATTTAAAAGAGGTTAGGAAGAAAATAGAGAATAAGATTAGATGTAAGGCCAGAGGACAAAGTGGGCGTCATACTGACTTGAGTAAACTAGTGTCAAAGCCTGGAGGGAAAGAAAGAAGGAAGACACGATAGAACAGAACAACCACAAAGAGGCTAGAAACCACATTCACACTCAAAAAGATCAGATAATGAAGGAAGAAAAAGAAAAATCATAACTACAACAGCCACTTAAAAGAGAAAGGAAAAACCACCTCCAGGTTTGTTTCTGCTGTAATTGGTAGTCTGTGGAGACAGAGTCCAGATCTGTGTTGATTAATCCCAGCAAGCCAGCTTGGGGGTGGGTGGAGGACAAGCTCCATGAGCCTCCATCCTTACTTCAAACCCTGGAGTTCAGGCTGTATTCTGAGATCAGACCCATTGAGCCTCAGCAGTCAGTGAGCCTCCTTCTGCTTGTGTGAGCCCAGCTGCAGCCACTAGGAGGAGCCAGCAGCTGCCCTGAGTTCTGAGCTCAGCGAACCCCTCCAGGATGGCTCCCTCCATTCACTGTCTCCCATTAGAGGACCTAGCTCTCAGCAGCCACCCCAGCTAGTGCAGGCCTTCATGTCTACTGCTGCCTGCATCTCTCTCTCTTGCCAGCCCAGGTTTCAACCTCTCCTCTTGCATAGTGAGTTTCATCTCCAAAGATATCACCGCCAGCTACCTCCTCCTCTTCACTGAAGTTCTTTACTCTCTCAATGCAGATCCCTGCTGGGTCCAGGGAACCTACTTTCTTCCTTCATCTTCCTCGCCATTTGCTATAGCCCTTAGTCCTCTGGCCTTATATCTAATCTCTTATTCTCTTACTTTCTTCCTAACCCCTTAACTGCTGAAGGTAAAATGGACATATTAAGGACTTATATACTGCATATAATTTTCTGCTTTTACATTTTTTTATATAACCATAAATCTATTTCATACAGTTAAGGGTGGCATTAATGGTTAGCTCAGTTTGTCACTTTGCTACAGCGCATCATCCCAATAAGCCACTCTTGGCTCTTGCTCCACTGCTCACCACTGTGCCATCTTGCTGCTTCTCCAGGGTGCTTATTCTTTTTAATTTTATGTATTTAGTACAGGGTCTACAGGGTCTCATAACAGATCAGACTTGTAGTGATTCCTGTTTTTTAGCCTCCCAAGCGCTGGAATTATAGGCACATACCACCATGCCCAGTCTCAATTACAGTCTCAGGGCACTCTGGAGGTGGGACCATGGCAGCCACACTGGGGTTTGAACCTGGATCCCAGCGTCTGCCTAAGGAGGCGCTTTAATCTACTGAGCTATCTGGCCGGCCCCAGGGTGCTTCCTGACAGCATTATTTAACCATAATAGGCTGAAAACTTGGAATGTTGCAATGTTGAAGTGGAGAACTTGGACATTTTGAATCTTATGGTATAATCTTGAGATTTAAAATCATATATGAAGTGAAGAAAGTATTTCCTGTTGTCCTGATTTGTTACGGATATTAAATGACAATGTATATAAAACATTCCATAACAGGAACTTATGTTAATTTTTTTTTTTTTTTTTTTTTACTCTTCTGTAGTTTTTCTTTTTGGTACGAGGGATCATACTCAGGGTCTTATGCTTGCCCAGTGGGTGCTTATACTGAGCTATCTCCACAGCCCTCAATCTGTATTTTTTGATGCCTATTCTGCACTTGCTAGACAGAGGTCACATACCTGGTGTCATGAGTTCCAACAAGGTATATCCCAGGTGAGAGAGGGAGAAATAAGTCACCTGCTATCTCTGCCTTTGCAGCTGGCAGAGATGGAGGAGGAGCTACGGTATGCACCCCTGTCTTTCCGTAACCCCATGATGTCTAAGCTGCGAAACTACCGGAAAGACCTTGCCAAACTACACCGGGAAGTGAGAAGCTTGCCTTTGACAGCTGCGCCTGGGGGCCGGGGAGAAATGAAGTATGGCACCTACACAGTGGAGAACGAGCAGATGGTAAGTGCCCACCATCTGTTTTTCCCTTAAGGGCTGGTGGTGCAAGAATTAAACATTTTACCTTTAGGTCACATCAGTCGTGTTGCTTTCTTGGGGTTTGCCTGCCCTTGTCCTCTTACCTGTACCCAGCTCCCCTTTTCATACCTCTGGTACCTGCTTTTTTAATGCATGGCTTTTGTGTGAGACATATACACATATACCTATGTATAGAGGGAGTACTTTGTGTATTAATGTTAGCTGACTCAATCAGACCTGTTGACCTAATTTTTTTAAATGTATTTAGTACAGGGTCTATAGTTTCCCTACACAGACTGGACTGTTTTCAGCCTCCCAAATACTGGGATTACAGGCTTGTACCGCCACACCCAGTTTCAATTACTATCTCAGCTTGCCTTACGGGCAGGGCCCCACATGATGAGCTGGGGATTGAACCTTGGCTGCTGCACTCTGCCTAAGATGCTTTAGTCTGCTGAGCTATCTGGCCGGCCCTATTGACCTATTTTTTTTTTTTTTGAGTTTTTATTCTTTCATATGTTTTAGAAGTAGTTTTTCAAGTATCCCCCAAAATTTTGGTTTTCAGTTTATCAGTATTATTACAAAATTATTCCAAGTTTTTCTTTACTTCATTGTCAGGATAGCTGGTAGCTCATACAGGAGAAAACAGGGTGATTCTTGAGAAAAATGAGCTGGATTGACTCTGTAGCATTCAAGATTGAGATTTACAAAATTTGCTTAACTAAAAACCCATGTCCTGGAGCTATCTAGATAAGTTGGATAATTAAAGGAAGGAAATCAAATATGGTGTGGTGAGAGGCATATCTATTATACCATGTGCTCAGGAGGGTTGATGCCAGCCTAGGCAACTTAGGCCTGTTACAAAAATGGGACTAGGGAGATGCGTTGGTGGCCTAAGTGACTGTTTGGCACCCACAAGGACCCGGGATCAGTTCCCAGTACCACATGCAATGCTGGCCCCCACATTGTGCTGGCCTCTGGTCCCAACCCTGGGGAAACTGAGACATTATAAGTCTGAACTGTGTAGTGAAACCCTGTACTGAGTAAGTAAAAGAAAATAAAAAGATGTGAGCCAAAATACAATTCTCCATGAATGAATGAATGAATGAATGAATGGCTTAGGATGTAGCTCAGGTTGCAAGAGTACCATCAAAGAAATCCAAAGATTAAATTCAATGAGCTACATTTGGGTTATAGTCCGAAAACACAGTACAAAGAACAAACTGCTGGCAAAGTCATATGTAAGAAGTAGAAAAGGGGGCCACCACCAAGGTAGACTGAACTTAGTAGTAGAATGGCAGTAGTAGTGGTAAAGCTTGAAACAAATTGTTTCCAAAAAAAAAAAAAGACCAAAATGGGGAGGGGGAAAAATTACGTTTTTTCAGTGCCATGGTATACACCTGTGATTCTAAACTAAGAAGCTGAGGCAAGAGGAACAGGAGGGCCTGGGACATAGCTTAGCAGCTTATGTACCTGCCTGGCAAGTACAAGTCGTCCCAGTGGCCCTGAGCTCCCCAGCTCAAGCAGGAATGGTGAGTGCTGGGCCTAAAGGCCTATGCTGACTTGACTAGCTCCATGAGCCATATTCTTTAAAGCTAATGTTCCAATTCCGGTAGAATTACTGCTCCAGATCTGTCTGAGGTTGATTCGTGTGATGTCATTGTCTTTGTTTGCTCTTTCTTTAGCTTAATCCTTTGAAATTCTGTGTTTTAAAGTTTTTTTTTTTTTAGTGGTACCAGGGATCGAACTCAGGACCTAGCACTTGCCAGACAAGCACTTAATCCACTGAGCTATCTCCCTCCAATATTTTTAAAGTCTTCCTTTGAGTTCTTTTGAGCTAAGATAACTGGATTTGCTTGAGCCTCATGGGTTTCCTTACCTGCTGGCCTGTATGCTGTCCTGGGGCTTCGGATGTCCTGATGCCTGGTAGTCACTTGCTTTGTATGAGCCTCTGTGAGCTGGGCCTTATGTTGATCTTATGTGCTTGGAGCAGCTTAAAATTTAGAGCTGTACCCACTCTTGTACATGGCGGTTAATTCTGACCTGACAGAGGCTGGGGTTTTAGCCAAGTAGCACAGCAACTGCCTGGCTAAGTGTAAGGTCCTGAATTTGATTCCTGATAGCAAAAGAAAAAAAAAATTCTGACTTGACAAAGGCTACTTTTGTCCTCCTGTTCTCTGTACTTACAGTTAGGGGTAGGATAAAACTTCAGTGGAGATTTAGAAAATTAAGACAGCTAGAGACGCATGCTCCAGTTTCTGACTCCTCTGAGAGCTTCAAAGTTGTGTGTTTGGCTGGAGGTGAAATTCTTTTGGGAGCTCACCAGGAGTGTGGCCATGTTTTTTTTTTTTTTTTTTTTTTCCAGAATATGTGTCTCAGATTTTTTAATGATTTCTTTATGTACTGAAAAAGACTAGCTTATTCATGGCCCTTTGGTCCATAGCAGCAGTCAGATGGGACTCTTCAGCAAGTTAGTCTCTTGTAGAGCTACAGAGGTTAGCAGCCTGGCCTGGAGCACAGTTGGCTGCATTCTCAGGTGGCTCCTACACCTCCCAAGCTACCTCTGAAGCTGCTTGTCCATGGAGCATGGGAACTGATTCAGATTCACTGTAAACATGGGAGAATGCTTGTTTTTAAAAACTTCCCCTTGCTTTGCTTACATGTAACACACAGAGAAATGGCAGATACTGGGGTCCTGTTTATGGGCCTCCAGGTTCTCTCTGACCTTGAGCAGGATCTTGTAGCATGTTTTGTTCTGTCTTAAAAACTATAGTTGGGCGGTGCTGGCCCTGCTGCATGCCTGTTATTCCAGCACTTGGGAGATTGAAAACAGGATCACTACAAGTCCAGTCTGTGTAGTGAGATTCTGTAGACCCTTTAGTAAAATACAAAAAGAAAAAAAACTACAGTTGGGCCAGGGGTATGGCTCAGTGGCACAACACTGGCTTGTGAGTACAAGGTCCTGAGTTTGATTCCTGGTACAAAAAAACAAGCCCTAAAACTAGAACTGGCCCTTGAGAGCCAGAGGTTTTGCATCTGCTCCTCCAACCCACCTTCATTTAAAGTCTCAAACCCCAAAATTCAAAACTATGTCTATATTTTTTTTTTTTTTTTTTTTTTTTTTTTTTTTTTGTCTTTTTTGAGACAGGGTCTCACTGTGCAGTTCAGGCTGGCCTTAAGCTCACTTTGTAGCTCAGGCTGGTCTCGAACTCACAACAATCCTCCTGCCTCAGCCTCCCTAGTGCTGGGATTACAGGCATGCGCCACCACGCCCGGCAACTATGTCTATATTGAACATGTACAAACTTTGTCTCATTAATCCCTAACAGTGCAGTATAACTACTATTTACATAGGATTTACATTGTATTAGCTATAAGCAAGCCGCAGGCAGGTATGGTAGGGCTTGGGGATGTAGCTTAGTGGTAGAGTATAAGGCCCTGGGATTGATCACCAACCCAGGAAAGAGACAGACAAAATGGTAAGAAATGCATATGTTATATGCAGTACTATATACCCTTTTGTTGTTGTTGTTGGTATTGGGGATCAAACTTGGGACCTTGTGCTTGCCAGACAGGCACATATACCCCCGAGCTATATCCCCAGCCCTATACCTTCTTATTGAAGGGAGCTGAGCATCCATGGATATTGGTATCTGTAAAGAGTTCTAGAAGCAACCCCCTTCAGGTACCTAGGGACTAGTGTAATGAAAATGTTGCCCCCGTGTCCTTTTTTAAACAAGGAGTCATATGGAACACAATGGCTGTGAACTCACAGTAGATGGAGTCTTAATGTTTCCCCCTTCTGTGACCTCTCAGAATCGGCTGCAGTCTCAGAGGGCATTGCTTCTACAAGGCACTGAAAGCCTCAACCGCGCCACCCAGAGCATTGAACGGTCACATCGGATTGCCACAGAGACTGACCAGATTGGCTCGGAAATCATAGAAGAGCTGGGGGAGCAGCGAGACCAGCTGGAGCGCACCAAGAGCAGGGTAAGCCAGAGCAGACTGGGAAGGGATGAAGGGGGAGTGCAGGTGGGCTACACCCTCAGGCCACACACACTAAGTAGGGCTGGAAGCTACCGAGTTCTAAGTTCAGAGAAATAGCCCGTTTTGGATTTTTAATGCTTTTCTAAATTTTTAGTTTGCTTGTTAGAAAGAAATCTCCCTTAAAAATAGTATTGCTCCTAAGATTTAGGTGTTATTGGGGAAAAAATGATTTCAAGCCTGAAAGAGCTTGGTTCTTGCATTTATAAGATTTACGGCCTAATCCATCATTAATTCCTGTGTCTTCCACTTTGGCAAGAGATATGTCAAAAGACACACAACAGTGAGGCAGAGGGGAAAAAAAGACAATTCCAAGCCATCAACCTGAGATTTTATGTGAGTGGAATATTGTTATGAAAGTGTCATTTAAGACCTTGTCATTTAAAACCAAGACTATATTTTCCACATGTCAAAAATACCTCCAGAGCTAAGGGTAGGAGTGCACATCTGCAATCCTAGCACCTGGGAGGCTGAGGTGGTGGGGTCATTGCTGTGACTACCTGACCATGTGGATTAGAAGCCTCTGGAACTGGTTCAAGACAGGAATTTGGAAAGGTTTAGAAATGCCAAGCAGCAGAAGCCCTGGGATTCTGTAAGTCAAGCTTGATGCAAGCTTCTGGTGAGTGCCCAAAAGACCAGAATGCTGATAGAAATAGATGGTAAAGCCAAGTTTAGTGTTAGAGTAAAACTGTCTCTAAATTTAAAAGTAGGGTGGGAGTGTATGTTGAAGATCTAGCTCAGTCCCTGTTTAATTCCTAGTGTAGAGAAAACAAAGTGTCTCTAATTGTAGATGTTTCAATCATAGTCCTAGACTGTGACTGTTATCCCAAAAAATGGGTCATTGTGAGAGGAAATATAGAGACCAAATGGTTCTGTTGGGGAGTCACCAAACTCTGAAAAATAACTCATTCCTTTCTATAAAAGAGTTAATAACCATAGGGAATTTTCAAAAAAGTACTGGCTGTCAGTAGCATGTGTTATATTTATAGGATTTATTTATTGGATGCCAGGGATCGAGCCCAAGTGCTACACCACTGCACTGCATGCCAGGCAGAATAGCTTCTTAGTAAGATGCAAATCCAAACTGAAAAAACATACTGGAATCAAGATTGAGAGGAAAATACTAGCTCACTGTGAGGGTTTGAGATTTTCTTACATATTTTAACTGCTATAATTTTTCATTTTAAACCTAAGGCAGAGTGATACTCTTCCTATTTCACAAGTGCTAAATTATGGCCAGCTATGGAGATTGACATGTTTGCAAACTATATGACTTTAGATTTTCACACACCAGGCAGACAAGGTTGAATTTCTAAGCCAGTGAATGAGCTGAGAAGCTGAGTGATTGGGCTGGGGAGATGACTCAGTAGAATAAGTGCTTGCGTGGCAAGCACAGGGTCCTGAGTTCAATCCCCAGTTCCACCAAAACAAATAAAAAAGCTGAGTGCTCACTTTAGCATGGCACTGCAGAATGGGAACATTCTGTTGAAATATCCACCTAGGGTAGGAGTGAGCAACTAAAAAGGAACCATCCACATAGGCTAATCTGGCCTTTCAGAATTCACAGCAGGTAGTGCCACAGAAGGTAAAGATAGAAACTAGATCCCCACAGTGGTAATTCACTAGTCTACAAAGACAGACACTAGGCAGCTGTCTTGGAATATGGATGATGAAATCAAATCTTAAATTGCTTCATAATCACTGGCGTAGACAAGCTCCTTGTTCAGAGTAGCTCATCCCAGCCAGAAGTCCAGCCCTTCACAGCCCTAGGAAGGGGCAGTTAGTTCCCTGGCCACCTGAGTACCAAAGCATCTTGTCCTTTCTGAGTCCTTCTACTTATACTCAGAAGCCATCATATAAAATGGTTTGAGTTCTTGCCATTTTTAATATATTTCTCATCTTAAGTTCTATACAGTATGTAATTTTGAAAAAAGGGAGAAATAACTGGTATTTTCTCTTCTCAGCTGGTAAACACAAGTGAAAACTTGAGCAAAAGTCGAAAGATTCTCCGTTCAATGTCTAGAAAGTAAGTTTTTGCTCATATCAGCTTTATAATAAAAATTATTTTCTGTATGCAACTGTAGTCATATGTAAGGACCAAAATGTATAATAGACACTGGGAAATGGGGAAAATGTTCAAATGAGAAGGGGTGGGGAAAAACAAGGGATGGAAAAAAAATGGAAACAAAGCTTTTGTAAGGGCCAGCCAGGTAGCTCAGCAGTGCCTGTGTAGGCAGACAATCCCTGGAGTATGCCAGCCCTGGTCCTGGGCTATGCTAAGACGGAGATTGAGGCTGGGCATGGTGGCACATGCCTGTAATTCCAACACTTGAGAGGCTGAAAACAGGAGGATCACTATGTCTGATCTGTGTAGTGAGACCCTGAACTAAATGAATAATAGAAAAAATTAAAATTTTGTAAAACATTTTTTATAATAAGAGGGGTGGAAGGGAGAAGAGGGGATTAGGAAACAAGATACAGATACAAATTTCCTATAGTGCTATGTATATCTAAAGTTACCAATAAAAAATAAACCTAATACAACTGGATAGGAGTAGAATGAAGAAAACTAGGAAGAAATTTATAAGAGGGTGAAAGGCAGTGCTCTTCTAGTTAGCCTAAAAGCAGGATCCAAACTGACTTTGGTATGAGCTTGTCCCAATCCCTTCTCCCAATCTGCAGTCACACCTGTGTTATGTAACTGGTTGTAACTGTAGCTTTACAGTGCTAACGAGATTGTATTTTTGTTGTTTCAAATGATTTGAAGACATTTTAAGAGTCAGATGATTTTTATGTTTGTACCTGTTTTCAATATTTCCATGAAGTAGAGTGTTATCCTTTTTTTTTTTTTTTTTATCCTGTCTTTTCGAGACAGGGTCTCACTATGCAGTTCAGGCTGGCCTTAACCTCACTTTGTAGCTCAGGCTGGTCTCGAACTCACAACAATCCTCCTGCCTCAGCCTCCTGAGTGCTGGGATTGACAGTGTTATCCTTAAGTGACAGCTAACTATGAGTTGTCACTAGCCAGAGAACATTAAGAGCACTTTCTAGTGGCTGTGACTGACCACAAAAAAAAAAAGTCAAGTCTGCCTCACACTGACCTCGTGTCAAATCCCGGAGTATTCACGAAAGCAAGACAAGCGGCTGTGTAGTACTGACCATTACTTTGTTTCTTTGTGCAGAGTGACAACCAACAAGTTGCTGCTTTCCATCATCATCTTACTGGAGCTCATCATCCTGGGCGGCCTAGTTTATTACAAGTTCTTTCGCAGGCACTGAACTTCCTATAGGAAGAGGAGCTTTGTGGGCCAGAACCGTGACCCTGTGGATACGCAGTGTTAGGCAGGATGTGGACTAAGCATGTTGCTCCTGTGAGCTGACACCTCGAGGATGCACTGTGCAGCCAGACTGTGGGAAGAGGGGGTCCAGACAGAAAGCCACATAAGTGTGAAGGAAGAGGGACAAGACCAGTAATGATATACCAAGGTAATAAATGTTTATGATCTCTTCAGATTTACACAACACTACATTAATACCTTGTGAATTGCAAAAAAAAAAAAAAAAAAAAAACATTTACAGTAGTATCATTGGTCACCAAAATAGAGGGGAAACTTTACAAATGTGGGAATGCACAGATGTTCTCCTTAAGGCAGTATTGACCCAGATAGCCATTTATTATCCCCTCAAAATGCCTTGTATCTCTGGAATTCCCATTGTGAAACATTCTAGCATAGTGTTTCCTAAATTCTCACACATTCTTTGTTTTCTGACTCATCTGGTGAGCTGGGAGTAGGAAGTTGGTCATAGATGATGTGCCCTCCTTCCCTTGTCTGACCAAAACTTGAAGCAATCATATCCACTGCCAGGCTGGCCGTGGCCTTTGCTTCTTCCTCTGAAGTGGCCAACTGAGGATTGACCTCCACCAGATCCAGTGCTGATAGCAACCCTATAAGAATGAGGTGGACAGAACTTCAGAAAAGGGCCTCGCTGCCACTTTTACCTTGCCTGGATGAAGAGAACATGCAGGGTATACAACAGTCATTGTGTGTTATAAAACTTGGCTGAAAGCTCCTTGTATTCCATCCTGTTGGCCACAGATTTAAACACTGATCTAGCAGAGGAGGACTGAAAGAAACTTTCAAGGTAGTGAAGTCACCTCTGCTCAGCTAACATAATAGGCAAAGCTGTTAGGCTTTCTGACCTCTTACCTGTTTTTAGTTTTGCAGTGCTGGGGAAGGAGCTAAGGGCCCCACCTTTATTTCCTAAAGCACATAGCACCTGCCCTAAAATGTAGTTATCACAACAGCTTTATTTCTGCCCCTTCCAGCATGAGTGCTGAGCAGGTTCCATGTCTGATGCAGTTTTTCATTGCCTGCATACTGGCCCAGCATCTGGTATATATATGGTCAGGGAAGACTCAGCCATATCTTCACTGTTTTAATATGGACTCCAGCTGCCTTCTGTAAGAGTTTGAGGACTTGTGCCCAAGTTCCTTTGGCACACAGTGAACTGAGAGAAGGGGACAGCCCTTTCAGATGGTCTACTTCTCTAGAGAATTTAAGTTTTTAATCGGCTATTCTCAGTGAAGTTATTCTACCTCCTTACGAGCCACCTGAGCAAACTGGTCAAGAATACAATATTGGGACTGGGGAGATAGCTCAGTGGCTTAAGTTCCTGCCTGGCAAGCATGAGGTCACTAGACCAATCCCCAGAATACAGTATTGGAGAATATTAAGGTGTCTGTCAAGTCCAGAATCCTGAGTGAATTTACCTAATAGTCTTGATATTACAACATGATTGTAAGCTATATGTTTAATGCTGTGGTATCTGTTTGGTGTCTTACCTTCCTAGCAGTGCATAGTTGAGTGTACTGCAGCGGCCAGGTTTGTTACCATGGCATTTCTTTTACTGCCTATGTTCTTGTATCCTGATAAATTATGTGTCTGAATTCCACTGGCTTAACCTGTACCTTTTTATTTATTTTTGGTCCTAGGAATCAAACTCATGACTTCATGCTTGCCAGTCATACCTGTTCCACTAAACTGTATTCCTGGCCCCTTAACCTGTATCTTTAGTATGTCCCAGAAGTAATAATGCAAAGGATTTGCACTGTTAAGAATACATATTGGGGCTGGGGATTTAGCTCAGCCAGAATGCTTGGTTTGGTCCTTGGTATCAAAAACAAAAATAAACTTCAACTAAAAATACATATCACCAGATTATGGCCATCATTTGAGATTAAGCAGACTGCTCATACTGTTGGTAGTGTTATACAGTCTTTTGGCAGTTTTCTGGTTATTTTTGAGACAGGGTCTCATTGTTGTGTTCCAGGCTGGTCTCAGACCATTAACAACCTTCCTGTCTCAGCTACTGCCCAAGTGCTGGAATTATAGGCATGTACTAGTACAGCCTGCTACTTTTTGGAATAAAGTAATGTTGCAGGGAAAGGAGGCACAAGGCATGACCACTGCCACATCTGAGTGCTGCCAGTTGTTAACTGCTCAGAGTATGTCCTTGGGAAACACTGTCCACCAACCCATGCACCTTGGTGCATCTAGGTTGATGGGTCTGAGGAGACATTTGCTGTTGTCCTAAGAGGCAGTACTGGCATAAAATCCTGGGAGGCTCCATAGCTTAGTCCTGTTTCTATCCCAGCTACTCAAGGGCTCCCTAGAGTTTTGGACCTTTCAGCCTGGGTCCATATACTTCTTTCTTTACCTGTTTCAGAATGGTTACTGAAGCAGTACCATGAGGTAGCTTCAATTTTGGAAGGAACCACATTTAAAGTGGCCTTAAAACCAGAAGCTTTCTGACAGAGGACACTGCATACAACTGGCAGCCACTCAATTGATGCCTGTTCTGTTCCCAGTCATCCGGCTGTTTTTTTTTTTTTCATTATTAAAGTGCTTATCAAATGAGCTCAGACAAAACATCCTGAACTGGACCAAGATACCGTCCAGCTTATAATCTTCAAAGAGGTAGGTTTATCTCCAAATTCCCAACTCACAGCAAACCTCTATTATTTACAAATTGTGACCACTTAGCTTTGTTTTTCTAATCTGCCTTTAGATGGCTCATATATGAGGAACTTTCACTATGGCAGTCGGTTCTTAAATGTTTCATGTGGACACACTTTGTTATTCATGATTACTTTAGCATGTATCTTATTACAATCCAGTTCTAGATATGTCTCTAAGTATTTTCCTTATTGTTTAGTCCTATGATTTTTAGCTATTCAAGTTTAAGCAAAAGCAGTCTGCAGTGATACGGAATAGAAAGCATCACCTGGAGGCAAGAATCAGTAGCATGTATAGAATGGAATTAGCAGGCTGCAGACATTTGCTCCATACCTGTATTATGTATTTCTTCACCAATATACATGCCTTCTCGATAGGTGAGTCCCCCTACCACAGGAGTTCCTGTGGCTGGAGCCAGTGTAGGGTCAAATGCATCAATGTCAAAACTCAGGTGGATTGGTCTTTGTCTTCTGGAAAGAGGTCAAAAGAATATGTTTTTGATAAGGTTTTAGACTTCCTGTTATTGCAACTTGATTTTGATCCTGTTGATTCTGGTACATTGGGACCTCAGTTCATAAAGTAATTCTAGTTACGACTAGAATAATGGAAAGAATTAAGCTTGTGACCTGAGGTACATTGTTCCCTCACTTATCACGTAGGTTATGTTCCATATACCTCTATGATAAGTGAAAATCAATGAAGTAGCAATGCTGTATTTTAGCATTTGTATATATTTTAAGGCTTTATAAACCCTTCCCACATTCTTAAAGCTTTCCCACACCTTTAAAAACACTTCTAGCCAGGCGTGGTGGCACATGCCTGTAATCCCAGCACTCGGGAGGCTGAGGCAGGAGGATTGTTGTGAGTTCGAGACCAGCCTGAGCTACAAAATGAGCTTAAGGCCAGCCTGAACTGCATAGTGAGACCCTGTCTCAAAAAGACAAAATAAATAAAAATAAAAACACTTTTAGTGTTCTTAACCATTTTCTAAACTCATACACCTATGTAATTTTAACAACATACATATATTGCATGGTACTGCAAAATCCTGTGATACAGTGTAAAATCCATGGTAAATAACTTAGATTAATATTTTTTGAAGGGCCGCAAAATAATGAGTCAGTGAATGTCAAACCGCAATAGTGAGGGACTACTGTATCACTGTGTAATACAGATCTCTAGGTTTCCTATTCTTGGGAGCCACTGAGACTTTAGTTTCTTACACACTATGATATCAGCATGTATTCTATATGCCTCACTGGACTAATTCCAGTTTATGTTTGTGGACTTAGCCTGGACACAGAGCCTCTTACAGTAGAAACTTTCAGTTTCTTTCATGAACACTTCATTTCTGTAAGAGATTGGGCTCTAATGTGTTGAATTTAAGGTAGCCTGATGAGGGCCATAGTGTTGGTTATTCTGAGTAACAGCAGCTGAGCTTAATGCTAAGTTTATGTCTGCGAACCTAACAACTTGTAATTCCAGCTTGAATATGGGTGTCCAGTGGCTGAAATTTATGCCCCACACCTTTACACCAAATAACTTTTTTTTTTTTTTTTTTGGT
>PVKA01024377.1:0-34320 GCA_004027165.1 Ctenomys sociabilis | reverse complement strand
TTTTCTTTTTTTTTTTTTTTTTTTTTTTTTTTTTTTTGTCTTTTTTGAGACAGGGTCTCACTATGCAGTTCAGTCTGGCCTTAAGCTCACTTTGTAGCTCAGGCTGGTCTCGAACTCACAACAATCCTCCTGCCTCAGCCTCCCGAGTGCTGGGATTACAGGCAGCCACAGCGCTGTGTGGCAGGTCTTCAGGGTCTGCTCATGGCACCTGACAGAAACTTTGTCGAGTTGTTTTGTCTGCTCAGCGTGAACATTACTATTGCACATAAATTTTAGGACTTTTTTTTTTTCTATTTATGTCGAACATGTCACTGAAATTTAAAAGGGATTGCATCAATCTGAAGATGGCTTTGTGCATGGACATTTGACGATATTAACTCATCTGTATTATTTTGTTTAGTGGAATTCTATGTTATTTCTAGTGCTTTTTATTATCATTTTTTGTATTCTCTTCAAAAAGAAATTAAAAATAATATCAGTCCCTTCAATCCAGGAACATGGAATATCTTTTCAATTGTTTGCCTCTTAAAATTTCTTTCATCCATGTTTTACAGTATACAGATACTTCACTTACTTGGTTAAATTCATTCCTAAGTATTTTTTATGTTATTTTAAGTGGGATTGTTTTCTTGATTTTTTTAGTTTTTGTTAATATATAAAAATTCTACACTAATGTTGATTTTACAGTCTTGGAACTTTACTGAATTAATTCATCAATTCTACAAGTTATTTTGAAAAATCTTTAGTGTTTCCTATATAAGATCATGCAAGCAAGAACACAGGGCAGCTGCCACTCTCCTCTCCGGCCTGCAGCCCCGGCTGCCAATTGTTTTGGCCTCAGTGGCTCCAGACGCAGAGACGGCCTGGAGCAGACAGCAATAGAAGTTCAGCACGTGGCTGTCTCCAAGGGGCTTCTCCGAAGGACTTGAACTGCATGGGGGGAAATCCGTTGGCTGACAGCAGCAGTAGAAACAGACACAAACAAAAGGCAAATAAGCAACTCTTTTCTTATTAGAAACTCTTAAACCATCGTAGCTATGAAAATTTGGTATGGCCTAGTGAGATAGCTCAGTGGACTAAGTGCCTGCTTCGGCAAACACAGGGATGGGGTTTGATTCCATACCATGTTCCGTACTGGCCCACCCCTGGGAATGCTGAGCAGGTGTCCCAGGCATGGTGGTTCATGCCTATAATCCCAGCGCTGGGGAGGCTGAGACAGGAGGATCACTACATGTGAGTCCGAGTTATGTAGTGAGACCCTGTACTAAATACATTTGAAAGAAAGTAAAAGAGAAAGAGAAAAGCAAGCAAGCAAGAAAGAAAATTGGGTAGTTTGGGGACAGTTTGTTTTTTTCTGCTGCTTCTTTTTTTCCGGAATCGGGGATTGAACTCAGGCCCTTGCGCTTGCCAGGGAAGTGCTTATTCCACCGAGCCATCTCCCTGGCCACTCTTCTGCTTCTTATAAGTGGAAAAAAATACAAAAATAAAATAACCTGGAACCACAGCTGGCTAGTATAGGACACTTAACACGGGCTAAAGCCACGTGGGACTCCGTCACATGACACTGTAGCTGCCTTCCAGGGGCCTGATTGAAAGCACCAACTTAACAAGCAGCTGTAACTGACAAGAGAAGAAAAAGTAGGCTGCAGGGCAGACTCGGTGCCATAAGAACTCGGAAGGGGACAGCTGAGAGAGTGGGGACTTGGTGACTCGTGGGATAGTAGGGAACGGCTTTCTTCATCTGGAGCTCAAACAGTGTGGGCAAATGCAGACAGCAATGTAGTAAGAGAGTGAAAAGATTCTGCCTGAGGTTAAGGCAGCAAAGGGAGGGGAAGTGCACTGAAGGAATGTTTAAAGAGAATAAGTGAGCACAGCTGAGGGGTTTTGCCAACACTGACACTGTAAAACAAAGTTTCAACTTAATCCTACTTTGATGCATTTAAAAATGACTTGTAATTGGGTACGTGACTAAAAGAACTGAAATCAAGAATGTTGACAGATATTTGTACACCAATGTTCACTAGCAGTGTTATTAGCCGTACTCAAAAGGTGGAAATGGCTCAAGTATACTTCCATGGATGACTTTTTTTTTTGCAGAACCGGGGATTGAACTCAGGACCTTGAGCTTGCCAGGCAAGTGCTTATTCTACTGAGCTGTCTCCCCCAGACCCTGAATGATATGGCACTTTCACAAAATAGTACATTATCCAGCTTCGAAAAGGAATGAGACTTCAACCCATGCTAAGTGGATGAACAATGAATACAATATGCTAAACAAGTCAGACACAAAAGGACAAATGTTATACGACTCTATTTATATGAGAAGCAGGAAATAGAACAGAAACAGATTCCTAGAAACAGAAAATGGAATGGTGGTTGCCAGGAGCTCAGGGAGGAAACGGGATATTATTTGTCAGTTGGTAAAGTTTTAGTTTGAAAAGATGCACAACTTCAGCACATGAATGGTAGCAGTGGTGACAAAACAACATGGATACACTAAAAAGGCTTAGTAATTTTTACGTTCTGTATATTTTCCATAATAAAAATAGATAAATACATAAATAAATGATAGAAAAAATACCAGTACAATGGTTGACTAAGGAATTTTTAAGGGGCCAGGGAGATAGCTCAGTAGAATAAGTGCTTCCCTGGCAAGTGCAAGGGATTGAACAATCCCTGGTTCTGCAAAAAAAAAAAAAAAAAAAAAAAGTAGAATTTTTAACTTCTGGCAAAAATGGTCAGAATTAAGTTTTTAAGAACTAATTAAAGCCTCAAGTGTAATTAGGGAAGTCTTAAAAAGAAAATCCAGCTGAATCACAGTAAGAACTAGGAGCCTTGTGGTGTCTTAACTTACTCCGGTCCCATGCCCTGTTCACCAGGGCCCTAAAGAAAACAGCGCCTATCTGCAGTGCAGAAACCGCACTGGAAGGACCTCATTCACAAAAATCTGAACTTGCTTGTTCTGACATTTTTGTTGGTTCCATGTACGACTGTTGAGGACTTGGCCAAGATTCCCAACTGCCAGTATGAGGACATGGGGAAAGGAAGAAATAAACATTTAGTAATACATCAATTATTAATGCATGACAAACGGTCTGGGAGGTGAATGCCTCAGAATGGGCAAAGAGATCGCCAAGCTGGCCAGTGCTTATTGGGCATACACAGTGATCAAGGGAACATCGGGTGACTCAGAGGGTGGTTGATGTTACATTGCCCCGGGGCACCTGAGTATCTTGGAGCCATTAGGGCTTCCGGGCCCTATCCTAAATTTATAATTTATAGTCCCCAACAGGAGACCAACTCAAAGGGCTTGATATTATCTCACCTCACCCAGAACCTCTTCCGATGTGGGGGTGGCTACCCAAGGGGTGTTTGCTGAGGGCTTTTAAAGCGTTTATTTATTTCAGTTGTCTGAGTTAAGAGACAAGAGTTGCTGGGGGTTGGAGGAGGGATGGCTCACAAAATTTCGAAGAATGACTGAGAAATGATATGCTTTAGGGTATAAGAGTTCTGGAAAGCTCTGACACTTTCCTGCACACACATAGGTTTTGTACTCAGAACTAAATAAAACCCTGAGCTCTCACCTCTGGCTGACCTTTAGACCCACACAACAAGTGAAGGCAAAGGCAGAGCTGTAAACTGCCTGGCTCCATGCTGGAGCTGTGCCCCCACATCCACAGGGAGCTTGTGAAAAGACAGGAACTTTTTTTTGGATTCATGACATTTAAGGGACTCTCCTATTGCTCATCAGTACTCTAAGAGAACAGATACCATGGTGTCCACATATGAGTTTAAAAAAAAAAAAAATTAGCTCAGCAAAATCACTTAGCAAGCAATGACTCTGAGGAAGCAGTAACAAGCCCTACAGGGAAAGGAGAATCTGATTTCCAGAATTCCCAAATTATGTTAAAAATGTCCAGTTTTTAACAAAAAATATGGGGCATGCAAAGAAGAAAGAATGGCCCACACACAAGGGGGAAGAAGCAAGAACAGAAACCATCCCGAAGGAAGCAGCACACTGGACTTTTAAGATACAGATTTTAATCAGATTTTTTTTTTTTTTTGGCAGAACCGGGGATTGGACTCAGGCCCTTGCGCTTGCCAGGGAAGCACTTATTCCACTGAGCCATCTCCCCGGCCTTAATCAGATATTTTAAATATATGCAAACAGCTAAAGGAAATCATGTCCAAAACATAAAAGGAAATCATAAAAGCAATGAATCAGCAAATAGAGAATGTTAGTAAAGAAATGGAAACTATAAGAAATGAAATAAAAAATTTGGAGTGGAAAAGCATAGTTACTGAAACAAAAAGCAGTAGAAACATTTTAGCAGCAGATTTAAGGAAATCACTAAATGTAATGATCAAGACTGTCTAGTCTGGGGAACAAAAAGGAAAAACAACAAAGACAGATGAACAGAGGCTAAGAGGCCTGAGACATCATGAAGCATACTAACATATGTGTAATGCAAGGGGGAAAGACTAGGGGCGGAAATGGAGAAACAATGACCGGAGACATCACCAAATACGATGAAAGCCAGGAATCTACATATCAAAGTAGCCCAATAAATTCCAAGTAGGATAAACAAAGAATAGCATTATTCTAAAAGCCAAAAGGTGTGTGTGTGGGGAGGAACCAGGCATGGTAGCATACCCCTATAATTACAGAACACAGGAGGCTGAAGGAGGGTTGCTATGAATTTGAGGCAACATAGTGAGTTCAAGGCCTGAACCACAGAGACCTTGTCTCAAAAATCAAAGCAAAACAAAACATGGAAATGACCCTATGTCCATCAAGTTGATGAATGGTGAGACAAAAAGAGGACCATCCATACAACACTGATACCAGCCAGTCAGGTAACACTGGTATGTGGATGGTCCTTGAAATCACTGTTTCCACTAGGTAAATAATTATTGAATCTTTGATACAATTCAGCTATATAAAAACCTGTAAATATAATATCATGTATGCACCTTGTACAATACCAAAACGTTATGAAAACAGTTTGCAATGTATTATTTCATCGACTCTGTATGGTTATGTTGTTTTGAAACTGTCTGATTGACATTTGTATTTCAATAAAATAAAAATAAATGAAAAAAAAAAAAAGTAATCACTGTGTAATGGAAAGAAGCCAGGCTCGAAACCCTGGAAACACTGCTTATTGTATGATCTAATTTGGACAAAGGTCCAGAACAGAAATGCATAGAGGTGCAAAGTAGCTTAGTGATTGCCAGGGGCCAGAGGCGGGGGAGGAATGGGGAGTGGAAAGATAACGGAATGTTCTGAAATTGGACAGTGTTGGTGATTGTGCAGCGTCGGTGCTTGCATTAAAAGCCACTAAACTGCATTTATACTATGAGGGCTATGACATTATTTTTACTTTATGAGAATTTGGGCTCAATAAAAAAACATGTTATAGGATAATAAAATGAAATAAAAGTAATATATGAAAAAGCATTCCCTTCCTTTTTTTGGCCTTTCCCCCCATCCCAATTGTTTTTTCCTTTTGAATAGTTTTTTCCCCTTTCACACTTATCTATTGTACCTTTTGGATCTTATTTACTCTTTCAGTTTCTTACACTAAGGAGATAATATGATGTTTACACATGTAAGCCTTTTTTTTTTTCACTTGTAAGTATAGTCTCAAGTTGCATCCACTTACATATATCATATATATGATAGCTAAGATAGTTGTGCTACTATTTTTTATTTTTATTTTATTTTTTATATTTTGGTACTAGGAATCATAATTCAGGATCTTGCGCTTGCCAGGCAGGCACTTATATCACTGACCTATCTCCCCAGCCCCTTATATAGTACTAATTTCTATTAGTTCATTGAAAGGAACAGTTAGTGCTCATATTATTTGACAAATTTTGCATACCTATGTCTTGTAATCTGAACTACTTTGAAGATAACAATGTGCAATACAAATAACCATTGTTAATTTCCTATCATCTTGTTTTGAAATTCTGTGTCATTTTTATTGTCTTGCCCTCTTAAAAAAAGTATGTGTCTTCCTGCCCCTCTGGTTTGTTTGTTTATTTGATACAGGGTCTGGCTACACAGACTAGTGATTCTCCTATCTCAGCCTCCCCAGCACTGAGATTATAGGTGTGGTTTCCGGGCCTGGCATGGTATGCCTAGGGCTCTGGGGCTGGTGTGGCCTGTGGTACTAGGCATCAAACTCAGTTCCTTGTATTTGCCAGGCAGGTTCTTAGACTGAGGTTCTGAGACAGCTCACCAGCCCTGCCCTTCTGGTACTAAGGAAATACTTTTGTGTCTGTCAGTTGTGGTCAGGAGCTGTTAACTTGCCTGCCAATCGCAGTGCATGCAATGTCCCACTCGCTACAGGCTCCAGTGGTCTAAATAAAATTCAAGAAAACTGAGACAACATAAGGTGGAGATGTGAAGGGCCTCGCTCTTACACAGATTCCATTATAACTGGAGAATGCTTGTTCTCTTCAGTAATCTCTGCAACATTTTAAGCCAGGAGTTGGCAAACTGCAGCCAGCAAGACAAACCCAGCCTGCTGCCTGTTTTCATCAGACTGGTTTCTGGAGGGGTGCATGCAGGTCACCCAACATCGCTCCTTTGGCCTTGCCATATCAGAGCCTGTGGGCTCCCCCCCAGCAAGCATCTGCTGTGAGCCTCTCTCTTCCCTTTCACTTTCCCTTCCAGAGCCTAGCTCTGCAGAGCTGTGTGATTTGCTGGTTCAGCTTCACCCCCAGGAGGTTGTTTGAGGGCTCAGAGGCATCATTCAGCTGAAATATGATCTTCCAAAAAGAATTTCATTCTTCTCCATAGATTTGTATTACAAAAAAATCATATTTTGCTATTGTCTTAGTTACTTTCTTGTTGCTGAGGCAAAATACCCTGACACCAAGTTAAAGGAGGAAAGGTTTATTTTTTACAGTTTGTAGAGGTGTGATGGTTTGGGGTTTCTGCAAGGTGAACAAGATAGTACAAGACATGTTTTATGATAGTATTTTATACTGGATCACCCAAAAATCACATACTATAAGTGCAGGAAATCTATCCACACACTAAATCCTAAGGAATCCAGTTGAGCCTAGAGCTCATAGCAGTGCCTCCCACTAGTCCAGCTGGAGGCCTAGAGCCACAACAAAGTCTCCTGCAGGCCCGCTTCATGCATCTGTGCTGGAAAGGCCCAAAGGTCAGTGGTGGGAGCTAGGCAGTCTATGTGAGTGGGATGAAGGATCTGCGCTCCGGCTGAGGGGTCTGAACTGGAGCCAGGAAGCAGCACTCAAGGGAAGCACTGGAGCTCCCCCATAGGTACCACAGCCATCCTCAGCAACAGTGAGGTCTCGAGCTCCTCCACTGATGATGAAAGCCAAGTTCCCATCAGGAAAGCCTATGTAACAAGCTTCATGAGGATGAGCAGTGCCCCACCTTCCCCTCTGGAGCCGGCAGTCGATGCACACGATGAGGGCCCCAGCTTCTCCAAAGCTCACCAAGAAAGCCAGCATGACAAAGTCCCCCAGAAGATCAGCCCAAGAGAACTAGCGGCTTCCAATATCTTCAACGGCTTCTCCAAACGGCAACCCTAACAGCGTTTTAGCAGCTCCTCCTGTTCTGCTTTTATGCTGCTGGCAACAATCCTCAGGTGGACCTTCCACACCTAGCACCATGCTAGTTTCATTCAGCTGGGAGTGGTAAATTGACCACCTGCTTGCTCTAAATCCACTACAAGGGTTTCGGCCTAATACTGGTTGAAAGCCAAGGGCAGGGAGGCATGGCACAGGTGCATGGCAGTGAAGAAACAATCCATGGAAGGCAGTCAGGAGACAGAGCAGCAGCAAGCAGCAGCAGTCTACTTTTCTTCTTCCTTTATATTCCATCCAGGCTCCATGTTTATTGATTACTGCTACCCAAAACCAAGGTGAGTTTTCCATTATCCACACCCAGAACTATGCTAATTCTTTTTTTAAAGAAGGAAAGGTTTATTTAGCTCACAGTTACTGGAGGTTTCAATCCATATTTGGCTAGGTCCAAGGCAGAGCAGAAAACAACCTTTCAGGATGGGGGCAAAGAGCAAGAGCACAAGGGAGGGGTAGCAGCAGCTCAAGCAGCTGCCTTCTCTGCCCACCTAACATTGTAATGCACATTACCTGCCCCAGGGCGGGTGCTGTGTCCACACCCACAGTAATCAATCACAACTCCAGAAGCTGCCCCAAGACCACATGAGGTTTTGGGGGGACAATTATACACAAACCATAACATTCCACCCCTAGATCCCCAAAGACTCATGTACATCCCTTTATTCAAAAGCCATTCTAGTCCATCTCCAAGAATTGCCAAGTTCCAACAGTTTCAGTATTGCTGAAAAGTCCAAGTCCCAAGTCTCCTCCAAGATCCAAAGCAAACTCTCAAGTGTGAGCCCCTGTACAAATGAAAACTTAAACACTTGTAACATTCAAAGGCACAAGATAAACATTGTCATTCGGAAATGTACACACAGCAGGACACCAACCACTGGGATCAACACAAGTCCAAAATGCAGCAGGGCAAACATTAATTCCCGCAGTTCCATGTGGGACATCCAAAGCAATCTGTGATGAGCTGTGAGCTCCAGCACTCATGCTTGTAGCTCTCTTAGGCTGCGTCTCTCATAGGCCGGCTTTGCTCCCTCCTTGCAATTTCCCTTAGATGATCCGTGTTCTCGGCTTTTCCAAACTTCTGAGGTTTCCAGTGAATAGGCTTCTCCTTCACAGCTTCACACACTGCCCTCTCAGGGTCACACTGCCTGGCCTCCCAAGCCTTCTTCTGAAATCAAAGTGGAAGCCTGCTTAACCTCAGAACTCCTGCATTCTGCATGTGCCTAAAACCATCACCAAGTGGATGATGCCAAGGTCTGCTGCCAGCTGGAAGCAGGCTATCCTCTCTTTTGGCTGTAGGGGTCGAAAGCCTGGATTGCTGAGCACTCTGACCCTGATTCCCAGGAACAAATTCTCCATGCTGGTGCCATTCTGGAACCTGGTGTGGCCGCTGCTACCGTTCTGGAACTTCGGGCTCAGAGGCTTTCCACTCAATGCAAAGTCGCTGACCTTTGCAGTTCTGAGGTTGCAAAGGGTGGCGACCTGCTCCCTCCTGTGACGCCCTCAGGCCATCCTTTCCAGTCTCTTGTTGCTTCCCAGCAATGGAGATCCTCTCAGCTCCATCTTTGTAGTCCACAGCTTTATTGGAGCTTTCTTTCTGGCCAAACTCACAACATTTTGGCCCATCCTGCTGGGCTCCTTGTTTTTCATTCTCAACATAAATCTGGCTAAATGCCCCAAGCAACAACCATGCCACTGCCCCAATATTTGGCTGCTTTGTAATATCTTTTGCCAGATTGATCAGTCCACCATGCTTAAACTTGGTCTCAGGCAAAGTTTCTGGATACAAGTAAAATGCAGACAGCTTTTCTGCCAAATTAAAACACAAATGATCTGGAGTCCAACCACCAATGCAGTCCTTCTTCCCAGCAGAAACCTCCCCAGCCTGGTCTTTACAGGACGGCTTTCCATCCGCCTTCTGGTCTGCTGAGCTCTGATTCCCAAAAGCTTGTAATCCACATAGTCAAGTTTAGCCACAGCAACGACCCCACTCCTGCTGTACCAAATTCTGTCTTAGTTACTCTTCTCTCCTTGCTGGGACAAATACCCGACACCCAAAATGAAGGAAGGAAAGGTTTATTTAGCTCACAGTTACTGGAGGTTTCAGCCCATATACACTGGCTCCAAGGCAGAGTGGCACATGCCAGAGAGCAACCTTTCATGGCAGCTGCAAAGAGCAAGAGCCAACTGTGCTAATTCTAATCAGTGGACTAATTTAGTAGCACACATGCTTAATCCCAGTATCACACACCCTATATCCAATCAGCTCTAAAAAGTCCCAGTTATTATTATATGTCAATTTTGTCAACAAAAATTTTGTGGACATTCATTTTTCTTTTGTTGTATATATACCTACATAATATTTCAGATTTTCTTTTAGTCTAGCAGAAATATTTCTATCTGGTTGCTATGGTTGGAGTCAGGATAATGTCCCCCAAAGACCCATGTGTTAAAGGCAGAGCTAGTGTGTGGCACTATGGGGAGGAACCATTCACAGGTAGGGCCTTGTGGGACCTTCTTGGATTATTGGGGGTACACCACTGAGGCTAGAGATATGAGCCTCATTTCCACACATATTCTTTTGGGATGGGCCTTTCTCAATAGAGGTCTAAACCCACAGACCACTTCATATTGGACTTGAATATGCAGAACTATGAACTAAGTAAACCTTACTTCTCTTTATAAGTTAATTGCCTCAAGTATTTCATTTCAGTAATTTTCAATTGACTAAGACACTGATCCTGAACAAAAAAAGTTTTGTAGCCAGTTGTGGTGGCATACACCTATAATCCCAGCTCTCTGGGAGGATGAGACAGGAGAACCGCAAGATTGAGAAAACCTAGGCAATTTAGTGACTTAGTGAGATCCCACCTTCAACTAAAAAAAGGGTTGGGAAAGTATCTCATCCTCCTTCATCCCAATCCCCCTATGCCATTATTTTCCTTCCTTCCTCTCCCTTTCTCCCTCTCTCCCTCTCCTCTTTTCTTCTTCCTCTCCTCCTCTCTCTCTCTCTCTCACACACACACACACACAACTGTTTTATATACATAAAACAAAGACTTTTAAACATTTATTATTTTTTTAAGCATCTCACTAACTCACTAAGCTGCCCAGGCTGGGCTCCAACTTGCAGTTCTTTGGGCTCAGCTTCTCAGAGTGTTGGAATGTGCCACCACACCCAGTTTCGGTCATTTTCTGTTTCCTCTGTCCCTGGGTTTCTTTCTTCTTTCCACCAAGACACAAATATCTAGTTTTTGTCCCACAGAAGCTTGATTGGAAAACCTACTCTAAAGCAAATGCTAGTGATGAAATGTTCTATACTCCTGCATCTTCCTCTGTCCCTTTTTTAACTGCAGGCTTTGACCTTTTAATTTTTTAATCCTTTCATTTTTGTGGACAGGTTGTCCACAAAGAAGGATCTTCTTGGAGTCTAGAGAGTCCAGGAGGAAATTAGACAAGTGAAATTGGTCATATGTCCCCCTGAGCTTATCCATAAGAAACTCTTTAACATCTCATCCTTAAAATCAAATTATTTTTCTTTGTTTACTTTACTGAACATGGATTGTCAGATTGAAGAGAGTTCCCATGATAAAATACTTGCACATTAGCTCAACATTCCCTTTGCCTAAAAATTTTAATCTACTAATAGTAGATACAAAATGACAAAGTACCCTTTTGTTCACCATACCCTTAATGTTAATGTCATGCTATTTTCATTAAGACATAAATCATACTCATAAATATTTTTCAAATAATTTTAAATGATTCATTTGGAAATGAATATTTTATGTTGTAGAACTGGTTACTGGCACGAGATAACCTTGTTTTAAAGGACAGGGCCTGCTGAATAAATATGTCTTTTCTTTGAGGGGAAGGTGAATATTGATTTTATTCTTATCACCCAGAGATGACAAACAGGGTTTTTTGTTGTGAAATAACTGGTTGACTGGTAGTGGCTGCTTGTTTTGAGAAGCACCGGGAGGGTGTCAGGCTCAGCAGAAGGGGAGCAGTGTCAGATTAGTGATGTCTACTATTCGCACAGCGCTGGGTAAGTCCATTGTGGCTCCCAGTTGTTTGAAATCCTGGACAATTGTTTCATTTCTTTTTACCAACTTTCAGGGAAAATGAGGAGGTATCACAGGTGATCACTTACTGAGTCCCAAAGACCTAGTTCTTTAGCATATAAATGGGCTTCTTTTCCTTAGATAAGTGATCAAAGAGAAATCTATGAACAGATTTTCCTCAAAAGTACTTTGGACCTCTCTGAAGAATGCTTTGTCTCTATTAAAACTTGTGTTTTTATAAATAAATTCCAAAGTGCCATCTACAATTCAGGTAGGAAGTGCTCCCTACATTATGAGCACAATAATTATAGGTACACAGTAATAAAATCAGGTGATAGGTTTGTTAAGTTGTATGCTATAATTTTAGTTTTCTTTGTGCTATTTATAAAGCATCTGTTGAGTGACAAACACACTGCTTTCAAGTTGGAAAAGTTATCCTGAGACCTGAACCATTCAAGTTCCAGCGATGACATTAGGCACTTCATTGATGGAGGATAAATGACAAATAGGTGCCTGAGTGAGGAGGTGGAGGTCTTTAAGGGGAAGCCTTGGAATAATTTTCAAGTGAGGAATATTCAGCTGGGAAAAGAGCTTTGTTCCTCAGGCCTCTTCCCCAAATCATATCTTTATTTTGGGACCATTTCTTGGCAAGGGCTCTGTAAAGTAGTAGTAATTTATGTAGGTTTTCTTTTCACTTTCTTTAAAGGTACAGTAGTGACGGGAACATGCACATTGGTGTAACTAGTTACTTTTACAACCTTTTACTTTCTGATTATAAAATTGATTTACCTTTTCAGTTCAAACAATATTAAAAAGGAGAATTTCTCATAATCCTAATCTTTCACTTTCCCTCTAGAAAACCGGGGCCTGATTTTCTCCAGCAATGTTGTTTATTTTATATAGAATCATATATATTCAGTTCTGCCCCAGTGACTTTCAATAGCTATGTATATAGTTATATCATTTGCAATAGTAGATATATACTATTTTGAAGTACTATTGTTTATTTAATCAATGCCCTACTGGTGGACATTTGGGTTGTTGTCATTTTGTCACTATATACTACAGACAATGCTGTGATTGTGTGACCATTTGCTTTGGGCTGTCCCTGTCACCACTTTAACATTATTTTTTGTGGTACTGGGGATTGAAACTAGGACCTTTGCATTGAACTACATCCCCAACCTTTTTATTTTGATATAGGATCTCACTAAACTGTCTGGGCTAATTTTGAACTAGTGGTCATCCTGTCTCATCCTCCTTAGTAGCTAGGATTAAAGGCCTGTCTAATGCACCCTGTTCCCCTGTCACTTGGAAACATTGTGAGTGCACTATCTAAGTTCCTCTCCTGGGTGCAAAGGAACAGTTGGTGTGGTGTAGGTTTGGGGCTTAAGAGTGAGCAAGGCTGGGCTGCATGTGTGTTTGACTTATTTCACTTAATGTTATGTTCTCAAGCTGTACTCATTTTCCTACAAATATCCTGAGTTTATCTTGCTTTATGGGAGTAGTAATCCACTGTATATAAATAACACATCTTTATCCACCCATCATTGATGGACATATACACTGTGTCATTTCCTTAGTTAGCAATGACCTAATTATTTTGCGCTAGGTCCTACCTCCTATTTTTAGGTCTCAGAGAAGATGGGACAGAGAGGTGCCCTCAATGGGCAGTAAAGCCTGCTGTGGCCTGGTGGTTCCAGCTGCTTTGTTCTATCTGTCGACACAAGAGTCATCCTAAGGAAAGGGGATCCGAGAGGCCTGGCTGGCGTTGGAAGCCTACCTATGGGGCGGGAGAGATGGCTCAGTGGAATAAGCACTTCCCTGGCAAGCTCAAGGGCCTGAGTTCAATCCCTGCTTCTGCCAACAAAAAAATAAAAAAAGAAAGCCTACCTAGGGAGCCACGGAGATACCAGGAAGGTGTGACCTTAAAGTCATCATTTACAAAGTTGATTGTCTTAAATACCCAACCACCAATGTTAGAGGAGGAAAGGCTTATGTAGCTCACAGTTTGTGGAGTTTTCAGTCCATAATCAGCTGGCTCCAAGGCAGGGTGGCACACGGCAAAAGGGCAACAGCTCCTGGATGTGGTGACGCGTACCTGTAATCCCAGCACTTGGGAAGCTGAGACAGGAGGATCACTACGAGTCCGATCTACATAGTGAGACCCTGTAGACCCCGTACTAAATACACTTAAGGAATAAATAAATAGATAATAAAGGAGGCGGTGAAGCATACAGTGAAGATGAAAAATAGAAATAGATACTGTCACTCAGTAGAGGAGCGACTGAGGCTCAGCGTGATTCACTTGGGCTAAGCGTATCTGAGAGCATGATGAGTTCAAGCAAGCAGCTGAAACCCGGATGCGTAAAATTAAACAACAGCAGCACCAAGCCCAGAAGTGTGAATGGGAAGGATGAGACCACATGAAGTGGCACTACTGCAGAGCCGTCAGCCCATCTGGGAAGTCGGCTCATGCAGAACAATGTAGGAAAAAAACCAACCTTTGACATGTCATTCCTCCCGCAAACTGTGGGAGAGGATTCCAAGAGAAGTGAGCTGAGGTCCAAGCTGCTGACGGTTGGGGGAAGAATGGCCTCCGGAAGGCAGGGGCTCTCCAATATTTGACCAATGCGGAGGGTGGGAATCCGGAATAGAGGCCCTGGTTAGTGGCGCCCTCTGGTGAGCGGCAGCGGAAGGATCAAATTCTCTCGAAGATTGCTTCGTCAATTTAGACCCCTTGTCCTCCCAGGCTAAGACTAGCAGTTAGGATGAAGGCGCAAGGTAAGGCAAGCCACTTTGTGTGACAGCAGACCAAACAAAAAGTAGATTTAGAATGGTTATACACCTCAAAGAGCAGACCTTGGAAGTGTGAGGTACCCAATGTAGAACAGCCAAAGTGATTGAAGAAACGAAGGTTGTAATAGTAAGGATGTGTTCTTTCCCAAAACACAATCATAAGCACACAGGGATGTAAAAACAAATCTTGTAAGAATTTGAAGAAAAGTTTCTCTATTGACTTACCTTCTGAGGGTGGTTGTATAGAAAATTAGACATTGATGAAGAGAAAATTAACAAACTGGAAAGTAAAGCAGCGTAATCCTGCAGAACCCAAAAAGTGGAAAAAGATAAAAATATATGGAAACAATAAGAGACTAGCAGATTAAGGTGGGTGACTCTTCCCAGCACTCTGGAGTCTGAAGCAGGAGAGTTGCACATTTGCACCCAGCCTGGACACAGTGTAAGGGCTCTGGGCTCAATCCCATGGAAGAGAGAGAATAAATTGAGGAAATGTAACATATCCATTTGGACTCTCAGAAGAATAGAAGCATGAAGAAAATAAGAGGCAATATTCAAGAAGACATTGGTTGTTATTGTTCTAGAACCATATCCAAAGCTAGAAAACACATCTTAAAAAAATTTAACCTTCAACTAACAAATGTAACCTTTGGTAGCATACCAAAACCAAAAGTTGTTAAAAGGAACCAGGGAGAAAGGACAGCTAACAATAAAGTCTTTCTACTCTGAGGTACTCAAAGAAAATAAGCCACAGTAAAACAAAAAATCTCCACACAAAGCAAATACCAGGTCCGAAGAATTTTCCAGTGAGTTCTGCAAAGCTTCAGAGAACTGGCCCGTTCTGTCTTCCCAACCAGTTCTACAAGGCCTTATTGTACTGAGAAGAGTACAATAAGGAAATTTGCAGAATAACCTAACTCACAAATACACTTACCAAAAGTCCTATATGAAACACTGGTAATAGTATATAAAAAAATAAAGCAATTCTTGAAAAAATAATTTTAAAAATATATCCGGTTGTTGCAGGGTCTCACTATGCAGCTCAGACTCATGGCGATCCTCCTGCTTTCAACCTTGCCAGTACTGGATTACAAGTATACACCACTACGCCCTGACTCTGTGGCTGGCTCAGCAGCACAGGGGGTGGGCTCGCATGTGGTGCCGGCTCAAACCATGGTCCAAGTGCTTGCCTAAGCAGGCAGTCCTCTGAGCTATCTTGCAGGCCTTAATCCTAGAACCGAGGATTGAACTCAGGCCCTTGTGCTTGCCAGGGAAGTGTTTATTCAACTGAACCATCTCCCCGGCCCTGATAGTGGTTTAATTTGAGGAAATCCATAAGTTTCATTATTTGCAATAGCAATTTGATTTGTTTTCTTTTTGAGACAAATCCTTGCTATGTAGTCCAGGCCAGCCTTGAGCTTGCTGTGTAGCACATACTAGCCTCAAATTTGCAGTTCTCAATCTCTGAGTAGTGGGATTATAGGCATGTGCCAGAATACTACATTAACAAATTAAAGGATAAAAATCAAATGATTATTTAAATAGATACCAAAAAAGGTATTTGACAAAATTCAACCTCAGATGTTTATTAAAGCAACAAAAAAACTTGGAATAAAAAAGGAGTTCCTTGACCTGATTAAGTAAATTTATTTAGCACTCCATAGCCATCCATCGCATTAAGTTGGGAGCTACTGGAAACATTCCTTTTGGTCATGATTACGAGCAGGATGTTGCTAATACTAATTCTATTAAGCTTTGTCAGATCTTAGCCAAAGCATAAGACAAAAAAAGAAAAAAAGAAATGAACGGCATAGCAAAAGGAAGTACTATAATTATCATTATTTGCAGGTGCTACAATTATTTACATGGAAAACCCAAACTAACCTAAAGATGAGTTATTAGAAATATTTTATTATTAATTTATTATAAACCACTATAAATCTAAATATTAAGAAATAGCTACAACGTGGCCAGGGAGATGGCTCAGTGGAATAAGCACTTCCCTGACAAGTGCAAGGCCTAAGTTCAATCCCCGGTTCCACACACACACACACACACACAAATAAAATTATCTTTGGCATTCAAAATACTAAAAAAAAAAACTCACTTTAAAGCAAAATTAAAAAAAAAAAAAGAAATTGTTACAAAGTATGACAAGAGAAACTATCATTGATTATAACCAAAATGCGTATTCTATCTAGGAATAAATCCTTTCTTAAAAATGTATTTGCTACAGTGTCTCACTACACAGCTTAGACTTATAGTGATCCTCCTGTTTTCAGCCTCCCCAGGGCTAGAATTATAGGCACATACCAACACCCTGTCTCGTTGGCCAGCTCAGCAAGCCTGGGTCGGGGCCAGGGCAGCATGTGGTGTAGGAACAAATTCTATCCAAAAAGAGGTACCAGATCTATTTACAAAATGATAAAATTTTATTGAAAAATCTTAAAGAACATGATTGAATGAAACATTGTGCATGTGATAAGATGATATTATTTTATTCTCAGATTAATGTATAGAAGCAATGCAATTCTTTTTTTAATTAAAATATTTATTTATTTACTTATTTATTCGGTAGAGGGTCTCGCTATGCAGCTTGGACTTGTAGTGATCCTCCTGTCTCAGCCTCCCCAGCACTGGGATTACAGGTGTGCGCCATCATACTTGTGGGGGGCGGTACGGTGTGCTTGGGATTCTGGGGCCAGTGGTACCAGGAATGGAACCTGAGTCCTAGCACTTTTGAGGCAGGTGCTTAGACGTCCAAGCTACCTCCCCAGCCCAAGCAATGTAGTTTTAACCTAAATACTAGCATGGATTTTTAAAAGAATGTGTCAAGTTTCTCCTGAAATGTATAAAAATATAAACAGCCAAGAAGGGTAAAGATACTCCTTCATCCTGCTCTAGAACTCGAGATTCTGAATTAGAAATGGTCATGAAAGCTCTTTGGGATCTTCAGTGTAGAAGAAATGAAAAGGCTAATTTGTGCCTCTTCCACTGTCAAAAATCCTTCCCATTCTGTTTCTCTCCACAGAATCCAAACCTCTGTGGGGTTAAATGCGATGGCAGTGCCAACCTATAATACCAGCACTCAGGCAGGAGGCTGAGGAAGAAAGGAGTGCAAGTTCGAGCCCAGCCTGGGGAACTTAGCAAAAGGAAGTCTCAAAATTTTAAAAATGGGGCAGGCTTCGTATCTAGTTCAATGTTAAGACCTTGAGTTCAGTAGTCTGTCCCAAAGAAATGGGTGACAACAGATGATTATAAGGCATGCAGGACATCAGGGCTACCATGCAGGTAGGAGCAGGAAGAAGCCCTTTCTTTCTTTTTTGTCTTTTTGAGACAGGGTCTCACTATGCAGTTCAGGCTGGCTGTAAGCTCACTTTGTAGCTCAGGCTGGTCTCAAACTCACAACAATCCTCCTGCCTCAGCCTCCTGAGTGCTGGGATTACAGGCCTGCGCCACCATGCCCGGCAGGAAGCCCCTTTCTGATGCAGGCTTCATGTCCTCTGCACCAACCTCCTTCCATTCAGCTGTCATCATCAGCTCAGTGAATCTCTTCCAATGTGCCATGGGCCAAAGGAAGCGCCCTTGTGGCTGCATGGAGTTACATCTTAGCACAACGTGGTGGATATGTTGTGTTGCTCGAGTCCCAGAAAATGTTTGCGTTGAAGTCAAAGCTGTTCAAGAGGCTGCAGTATGGATCCAGGCTCACCCTGTAGTTTTGCAGGGCTTAGATTAGCTGGGCCTGCAGGCTGGGGCCTGGGTGCTACAGAAAGCTCAACTAAGCCTTAAAGAAAGTGTAAGATGCTGACAAGCACTGGAAATCCCAAGGCCACTCACGTGGGTCTCCTCACTGTAGCCGGCTGCCAGCCACCCTTGGGTCGGCGCTGGGTGGATGCTGAATGGAGCAGATCAGTCGAGGGCGTGACCAGGGGATTCTGTGATGCGGCAAAAGGGCAGTCTCTTCAGCACACGGGGGAGCGCCTGGCTTCCGGAATAGCACCCCCCCACACCAGCAGCCTTTTCATTCCAGCTGCCCCTAGGCTGCCATCTCCAGACGTTTGCTTGGAGACGCCATGGTAACCATGATGTCACAGTGGAACATCATTTCCCCAAGGTAACAGAAGAAACTCGTCTGTGGAGCTCTGCTGTAAGGTCAGAGCTGGTGCACTGCTCCTCTGGTGTTCACAGAAGATCCCTGAGGACTCTCCTGAGGACAAGAACCACCCAGGGTCATGAAGGGACCGAAGTGACTTAGCACCTAGCACGGGTTCCTCAGGACACCAAGGCTTGTTGGAGGCAAGGGTGCTGGTGAGGTGTGGGTAGGGCAAAGCACCCTAGGCCTTTGGATTCAGACAACAACAGCCTGTGAGCTTGGATGGTGGTCATCCAGTGTCTAAGCGTCAGTTTCTGAATCTGTAAAATGGGGATCATGAGGGCACCTACCTCCCGGGGGCTGGTGTAGATGGCCTAAGCCAAATGCTGGGGCTCTCACTGGATAGAAGTGCAGGGGCTATTACCAGTGAAAAAATAAGCCCAGAATGTTTTTTAAACTAGCAGAATTTTGGGCCAGGGAGATGACTGAGTAAAGTAAGTGCTTCCCTGGCAAGCACAAGGGCCTGAGTTCAATTCCTGGTTCCACCAAAAAAAAAAAAAAAAAAAAAAAAAAAAAAAACCTAGTAAACTAGCAGAGTTGAATAGAAGGTGTAAACTCGTGGGGTGAAATAAAGGTCAAGGTGAGTGTCCATCAAAATCTGCCCTTTTCTTTTAGCAGCATAGTATGCCTACAGATTTAAAGCAAGAGTTGAATTCCATGAGTCAAAAATCAACCCCTTTCAGAGACCCAATTCTCTGAGACGTCCAGGGCTCTGGATTACATTGAGAATTAAAGTGGGGAAAAGGCCACCTGCGTCTGCTGGCCGTCCTACCGACTGGTAGGTATTCTACCAACTGCTGGCTGAACATCCACACCAGACGGCTGGTTCCTGCCACGCTACCGCACAGAAGCCCACGCAGGAGATGTGACAAGTGGGTTTCCCGTGTCTTAGAACCTTGATGTCGGGAAAGGAAGAGACAGAGCCTTGACGCTGGGGGTGGACCTACTCCTTTGGGGAGAAGAGGAGAGCCCTGCGGGCGTTCGTGGAGCTGACAGAGCCCTCGGACCTTCTCTCTCCCCAGCTGCCTATGCTGTCCGCAGCGCTCCTGTCGACGGCGGAGATGAGAGGACTGCTGCTGCTGCTCTGGGTGTGCCACTCCTCCGCCAGTGAGTACACAGCGTCCTTCCACTTGAAGCTGCATGTGTGTCCTGCGGGGGAACCATGTAGGAGAAGGAAGTGGTCCTTAGCGTCCAGAGAGGAACTTGGGGGAGGTAACTCACAGCCACGTAGGGAAGCAGGCAATGCAGTGAGCCACGGGGCATGGATGTAGGTCCCTGGCTGCTGAAGCTGACCTGCCTAATGCTGAGGGCAGGAGGGGGTAGGAAAAAAGCGTCTGGCCACAGAAAGGAGGAGCCAGCCTGGGGCCTGCCTCAGCCCACCCTGCCTTCCTACCGCGCGGCTCCTCTGCAGACTGTGAACCTTGCTGCCGCACGTGGCAGAAGTGTCAGCTGTGGTACCTTTCTCACCTGGCCTCTCGGCTTCTCAGGAGGATTAAAAAAATCCAAGCTAGAAAAGGTAATGGGGACATGGGACAGCTGTCTAAAATAGGCTCTGTCCTGCCTCACTGTCTCTCAGCTGACTCTGGTCTGCCTTCTTGGGGTTAGATGGGAGACTCAAGAGAGGCACATGTACACAAACATGAGGTCCACTAATGGATACGTTTGGTCACCTGATGTCCCAGTATGGAAAGCTCCTCTGTGGTCTTTTCACAATACTACTGTAGTTGACAACTGATTCTGTGGATTGGAAACTATCTTTAGCGTTCATGTCAAAGATCACTACTAGAAAAAGCCCTCCCAGACTGTAAGCCCTGGGCAGAATCCTGTCTCCTCCTCTGTACCCTCAGGGCACAGGTCGCCTCTGTCTCTGTGACCATCACCTGTTAGTATGTCCCTGGACAGACTTCTGAAATCCAGCTCAGTCTCCAACCCAGAGCCTGGCAAGAGTGAGTGTAGCGTGGTTGAAAATAAGTCACCAACAGTCCAATCCATACAGTCCCCTGGCGGTATCATGAAGAACTTCTTGTGCCGAAGAAGGGCCCCTTGTTTGAGAAAAGCAGCAGGGTGGTCGAGTTAATGGCCAGAAAGGCAGGTGACCGGCAGGAAAGGAATTCGGGGGCTGGTGGATGGTGGTAGCCCCAAGGACAGGTCCTTTCAGTGGGGCCTACACTGCCTCTGCAGGTTGCGGCATCCAGAAAACCTTGCTGGTGGACGAATCTGAGGAGAACCTGGTCAGCGCCATGGAGTTCCCCTGGGTGGTGTCCGTGCAGGACTCGCAGTACACACACCTGGCCTTCGGCTGCATCCTCAGCCACTTCTGGATCCTCAGCATCGCGTCTGCCCTGCAGCTCAGGCTGGTCCCCTCACCCTGGGGCCCGGGCGGGTTCCCCAGTCTGCTACTTCCCAGCCTGGGGGTCTCACTATCACCTCTGCTCTGAGGACTGTGGGTGGGGGCAACACTGAAAAGGGGGATGACCCTTTCCCCATGCTACAGAGGAAGGACACTTATTCTGGTTTTACTACGAGCCAGAGGCACAGATTCTTAATGAGAGCCGTCCTCACTGCTTACCCTGCTGATCCCTTGCCTTAGACACCTGGCGCCTTGCAGAGGGTACTCAGAACAGCCCCAAGGAGATGCAGAAAGGTGGGAGAGCGCCTGGCTCCAGAGGCTCAGACCCGAGCTCATCCGTCCTGCCTCCTCCTTCCCTCATCTCTTTCTTTCTCACTATATAGCCCAAGCTGGTCTCAAACTCAGCCTCTGAGTGCTGGGACTACAGGCATGTGCCACCGCACCTGTCAACACCCAAGACTCCTATTTTCTTCTTAGAACTTCTCTGTATTCTTCACAATAAATATGCATTCTTATAAACCAGAGGAAAATCATAAATATTCTTAAAGGGATGGCCTTTTCTGTAAATATTTCTAAAATACTTTTGTAAATATTTGCGAAATATCTCACATTGGCCCATCGATTTCACTTTTAGGAGTCAAGATGATAGGTTGTTGTTCTGTGGACACAAAGTTGTTCTTAGTGTGGTTAATTATGCACAAAACAGGAAAGAAAGCTAATGTCCAATTATCATAGTTAAATACAGTATAAATTACACATGTCGCATACTACAGAATGTATGTAAGTAGTATATATGTATATATATATATACATATGCATGTGAAGGGGACAGACCATAGTATAACTGGATACAGTATGAGCAGCAGAGAAAATACTGTCCAGCTGCCCAATCTTTTAGTTTGAGAATCTGCACAGCAGCGAGTGTCGATGAGCCCCTGAAGGCATCCAGCGAGCAGTGGCTCCTCCTCCATCCCAAGGTTACCTCCTTCGTGGTGGATATTCCCACCAGTTTCTTGGATATTTGCTCTTAGATTCTCAGTGCCATCACAGATATCTATATACCTATGAGGCTAGTTATATTGCTTCTTTTTTCCTTTTCTTTTTATGATACTGGGGCTCGAACTTGGGACCTTACATTTGCCAGGCAGGGATTTCTGCATCTATTAACAGAGAATTCTCCTCCCTCTTGTATGAGTCAACTCAGGCTTCCATAGCAGGATATCACAGGCTGTGAGGCCTAAACAACAGTGCATTTCTTACGATTTTAGAGACCACAGGTCGTCCACAGGTTGTTTTCTCTTACGGCCTCTCTCCTTGGCTGGCAAGCTGCCACCTTCCACCCGTGTCCTCCTGGAGCCTTTCCATTCCTGTGGGGTCCTCTGCTCCTTTTCTTCCCCTCTTTCAGCCCCTTTCCTTCTCCCCTCTTCTCCTCCTATTCCTCCTCCTGAGGAGGTAATCCCCATGCTGGGGAGGCCGAGACAGGAGGATCACTACACGTCCCAACTGTGTAGCAAGATCCTGTATCCAATAAATAAAAATAAAAAAAAAAAGAATTTCCCATCCAGAGTGATGTGTGCCCCGGGGTTCCCTGTGGTGGCAGCATTGCTCCCTCCATGGCTGGGCTGTCCCCAGGCCTCGTGCTAAAGATGTTGGCGTTGTGTGCCCCAGGCTTGCTAATCTCTAAATCCTCTTTTTTTTTTTTTTTTTTTGGTAGAACTGGAGATTGAACTCAGGTCCTTGCACTTACCAAGCAAGCACTTATCCTACTGAGCCATCTCCCCAGCCCTGTGATCTCTGAATCCAACAGGACCCTTCTCTTCCCTAAAGGATGTGGCAGTTCTCTGTTACCCCGCACTGTGGCATCCAAGACACCTGACGGCCTTCGTCCACTTTGTCCTGTTTCTGTTTCCCTTTCCATGCCAGCTGGATTTTTCCTGGTCTAATCCATAATCTCTTTATCAAGTGGACATCTAGCCACACCCTCGAGTATTTTCTCCAGGATGTGGAGTTTTTGCAATACCAACAGACTGAAACTTTTCCAAATCTTTCAATTCTGGTTCAGTTTTTCTTAAGAATCCCTTCTTCAGTTCATGTCTTTCTTGTATTTTAATAGAAGCAATAGGAGAAAGCAGGCTATTCCTTCTATGCTGTGCCTAGAAATCTCAGCCAGAGTCCCAAGGTCCCCTCTCTAACTTCTCCACAAAACCAAGAGCATGGCCCAGCCAATGTGGCTTTTTTTCTTGGTCTGTTTGCTGCCACTTTCTTAGGGTTATCCTTCTTCCTGTTTCAGAGACCCCCACCTTTGCCATTCATCGTTCTACCCACAGTCCCTTGAAGGCAGGCTGGGCTTTAAAAACCTGTGCCTTAAACCCCTCCAGGCTCTATCACCCAGTCCCAAGGTAACTTCCACAGTTTTGGGTCTTTGTTTCAGAGCACCCCACTACTTCTCAGTGCCAAAAATTGCATCAGTTTGTGATGGGTGACAGTAAAAAAATTGTGCTTTGCTGTTGTGGGGCCAGAGGTGCAAGCTCAAGGTATAGGCCGCTGTTTCTCCTCTGCCTCTCTCCTTAGCTTGCAAATGGCTGCCTTGTTTCTATGCCTTTGAAAGCCCTTTTCTCTGAGCAGGCTCACCTCTGGGGATTTTCCTCCACATGCCAGGGTGCCAGGCTGATTGGATTAAAGCTACCCCCTTTACAGATTAATTACCTCTTTTTTTTGTCAGTTCTGGGGATTTAGATTTTAAGACAGGTTCTTTTTAAGTTGCTAAATTTAATTTGCTAAATTTGAGCCCAAACGAGGCTCAAATTGGAGATCCTCCTGCCTCAGCTTCCTAGAGGGTGGGAATTACAGGTGTGTGTCACCATGCTGGGCTACTAAATTACTTCCAGAATCTCTGAATTTCCAAATACGGCTACATTGCAGACCAAGCTTCAACATATGAACTTTGGGGAGTGGGGGACACAACTTCATCCATAATATTCTCCAGTACCACTGGTGGCACAATATATTCGTTATCCCATCTCATAGTTTTCATTTTCCCATGCATTGGAGACCTTATTAATGCACAGGGAGCTGCACAATATCCTATTATGGATAAACCAAAATCACTCTGTCTTCTAATAGTGGAAATTTGGGTCATTCCAATCTTTTATAAGAACCCAAAAGTGCTGCAATATACTTGTACATATGCAATTTTATACATGTATGTTTGCTATTGCACCATAGCATGAACAAATTAGCTGTTTATAATCTTACCACTATTGCTAACTGGCCCCATACCGAGCTTCTGCTTTCTGTGCAGTGTTTTCACTGGTTTTGATTTTCTCTTTGACTTAAGGATTTTATTAAAGATGGGGTTTTTAAATATGTGGATGCTGAATTTCTGTGCTTTTCCCCCCTAAAATTATTAATTTCATGTTATTTTGCATGGCGACCTATTTAGGAATTTACTGAGCCTCTCATGTCTACTGAATGTGGTCCACAAGATTTTTTTTCCACCGGTAAATTAAGAAGCAAGTTGCAGGGAAGCTTCTACTTGACCTGCCGGGGCAATAGAAGTGCAGAAACTGTTGCCTGTTGGCCTGTGTCCTGCAGTTTGCCCTTTATGAGGCGGCCACTTGCTGCAGACATTAATGCCCATGATGCCTTCTCTGCAGACTGGACCCGTTGTCCTCCTACCCCTTGTCCTCACTAAGACCCTTCCTTGCCTCAGGGCCCTTTAGCTCCAAGTTGGCGCTCAGTATGCGACTCCTGCTTCTTGTCTCCACTTTAGGTGGTGTTTCTGTTTTTATGGCTTCTTGGTTTTCTTTCTATTCTGCAATATCTCTTTCATTTCAGATGTTCCTACTTCCACTTTGGCTTCATCTTGGAGCTGCAGTGTCATGTAAGACACTAAAAGTGGAACCAGGGATTGAACTCAGGCCCTTGCGCTTGCCAGGGAAGCGCTATTCCTCTGAGCCATCTTAATTCCTCTTTCAGTCCATTTCTTCTTCCCTCTCCACTTTCAATCACTTGATCTTCTCCTTTTTTTTTTTATTTTTGCGGAACCAGGGATTAAACTCAGGCCCTTGCGCTTGCCAGGGAAGCACTTATTCCACTGAGCCATCTCCCTGGCCCCAGATCTCCTCCCTTTTTGTAAAAAGCCTATCTCCCTGTTTCTTTTTATCTTTGATTTTTATTTATTTATTTATTTATTTTTGGTGGGCTCAGCCTGCCCTGAGGGTGGGACTGGTGTGGCATGTGGTGTCAGAATTAAACCACAGTCCCCTGCGCCTGCCTAAGCTTGCCTAAGTAGGTGCCTTAGGCTGATGAGCTATCTCACTGGTCCCTTTTATCTTTTATTTTGCTTTATGATTTATATTTTTAGTTTCTCACCTAAGAAAAGGCATATGATATTTAAGCCTGTGTGTCTCATTTATTTCACTTAATATCCTCATCTCAAGGTGTATCCATTCTACAAATGACTTGAGCTGGACACTCTTTTTAATATCCGCTATGGCCAAGGTCCTATCCTTTCACTTTATCCTCCTTCATTACCCAATTTTAATGGATAATGGTTGTTTTATTTATTTATTTATTTATTTATTTATTTATTTATTTGGCAGAATTGGGAATTGAACTCAGGCCCTTGTGCCAGGGAAGTGCTTATTCCACTGAGCCATCTCCCCAGTTCCCAAGGTTGTGTTTTAGTGTTCACCTCAATCCCTTTACATACTTACAGATCTGTAATACTTCATACAGTAACTGCACATGAATAACATGTTTAGGTCATATAAAAGATGGCTGAAAGTTGACCTGCATACCTATATCTGTATTTTTAACTTCAGTTATATTATATTTTAAATTTTTATTTTATTTTATTTTATTTTATTTTATTTATTTATTTTTGTCTTTTTGAGACAGGGTCTCACTGTGCAGTTCAGGCTGGCCTTAAGCTCACTTTGTAGCTCAGGCTGGTCTCGAACTCACAACAATCCTCCTTCCTCAGCCTCCCGAGTGCTGGGATTACAGGCATGCACCACCACACCCGGCTAAAATTTTATATTTTTTACTTTAAAAGCTTTTTCTTTCCTAGTCCATTATTATGATGAACTTCGTACTTCTTGATGTTTTGCTAGTTTTCTTCATTGTATACTGACTAAAATTTGTCTCCAAGTAGTTTCTTAAAAGGCTGTCTAAAGCCATATTTCCATGCAGAGGCCAGGGGTTTAGTCCCCAGGCCTGCCATGCCAGCCCCACCCCTGGGGCATGTTAAGACAGCAACTGAAGGGCTGGGGAGATGGCTAAATTGAATAAGTGCTTGCCCGGCAAGCACAAGGGCCTGAGTTCAGTCCCCAGTTTTGCCAAAAAAAAAAAAAGAGATAAGTTTCTAAGACAGCAACTGAGACCGGGTGTGGTGGTGTGTACCTGTAATCCCACCTCTTGGGAGGCTGTAAACAGGTGGATCACTACTCTATCTAGTAGTGAGACCCTGAATACTTTGTAGACCCTTCCCTAAAATACAAAAAAAAGCAAACCAACAATCCCCCCATCATATTTCCTTGGTCTTTGGATATTCAAAGATATTGTACTGCAAGATGTACAATAGGATCACCATGAGCTCTAGGCCAGCCTATAGTATATATAGCAAGACCCAGTCTCCAAAAAAGCAAATAAACAAACAACAATAAAAAAGTTGTAAGGGCTGGGGAGATGGCTCAACAAAATAAGTACTTGCCTGGCAAGTGCAAGGGCCTGAATTCAATCTCTGGTTCTGAAAAAAAAAAGTTGTACTGTCCTTTAACCTGAATGACTACTTAAAAATGAAATTCTTGGCTCATAGTTTATTTTCTTTTGAGGATTTTATAGGTGCTGCCCCATCTGATCCCACCCCCACCCTGGAACCTGGCAGTGAGCTTGCTATGGGGACGTCTGAGGCCATTTGGCTTTCTATACGTGTTGGCTGAGCACAGGGCTGTGTGTCCTGGGAGAGGCTGGCTCACTCGTGACTCTAGCTTCCTGCTGTTAGTGTCCTCTTTTTCATAAGTTAGTTCCCTGGGTTAGATAATATATCATATAGCCGAAGTTTGGATGGCTTCATCTTTGCTGGTCTGGACTCCCCAGGTCTCTTTTAGGTCTCAGGTCCAGCAGCTTTACTAGCTCCCCTGCCTCTTTCCCATCTCCCCGACACTCCCCGCCAGCGCCCAGAAGCCTGATTCCTGTGGGCTCTCTCGCATTCAGGGACCAGTCTGGTCTGGCCAATAGGAGCCCTGACTAAGGATTAGAGGGAGCGAAGAAGTAAGACGGTTTCTTCATGGCCCTTCTATGGCTCATCTTTCTCTTCCCGCAGCCCACAGGTAGTATCAGCACCCCATTGTGACTTCGGCCGACGTCCCAGGATGCTCTCCCTGGGTCCTAGCTATATAGAGTCCTTTAATGAACTCTCCCTAGTTTACTTATGTGTACCATCTGCTTCCTATTGGCACCTGAGCAGGTTAATGGATCTGTAGGGTCATTCTCTTAAAATGGTTTCTCTGGGGTAGAATATCTTTCTAAATTGTTGATTGAAATCTTATTTCTAGAAAACTTTCTTAAATTATGTCTTTAACTAGTTTTACTGTATCACTATCTTGATTACCTCCCTTGTGGTCCTCTGGCTCTTTGTTTCAGTTTTTCCTCTAGATCACCCTCCTCCTCAAGCCTTTTGTGCACACAGGCTATTTTATTATTTATGTATTGAGTACAGGGTCTCACCACACAGATCAGACTCGTGGTGATTCTCCTGTTGTCAGCCTCCCAAGTGCTGGTTACAGGCGCCTGTCACCAGTCCCAGTCTCAATCGCTGTCTCCGTGCACCCCAGGGGTGGGGTGGGCATGGCACACAGGGGATTAAACCCTGGCCGCGGCATTCTCCCTAGGCAGGTCCACTGAGCTACATGGCCAGCCCCAAGCTGGGCTTTTGAAAGGCGACTGCATCATGAGGGCTCTAGACCTTGATGCATCTGGTGAGTCAGGAGGTTGAGCCTGACTGGAAGCGGAGGATCACTGGGCCCTGATCTCACAGCCACAGCCCCCTCTCCCGCTCCTCACTTCCCTCTCTGCTTCCTGGCCCCAGCTGTTTTCTAGCTGAGAGCTGGTTGACCCTGGGCTGGAACTGTGTGCCAAATCCCTTTTCTCCTTTAAGTGATGGTAGTTGGGACTTGTGTCCCAGCAAGAGAACCCTGAGCAAGGTACTGTCCTTAGACTGCCAGCTGTCCTTTTCATCTATAGCATTTAAAAGTCTTTGTTTCCCTTTCAATTGGGTCACCTTTCTCAGCCTACCTCCTACCTCCCTATTTGTGTGTTCTGAGGTTACTTCTCTATGTTACCAACTCTAGTCTTCATTTTACTGATGGGAGGTGGTTTTCTTTTCACTTCTTTGTTGAGAACCATCTCGACCAGCTTTTTCTAAGCTTGGTAGCAGTGCCATCTATAACTCATAAACTCCTGCTGTCTTTTCCTGCTTTTGTCTGTCTTTCCCCTGATTGTAAGCTTTGGATTTTCAGGTGACTCTTGGTTTTAGGATGTTTAAACTTGCTTCTTATTTTCATAGTTCCTTGGGTGAGTCCCAAGAGAAAAAACGGTGTACACTCGAATGTATCATTATTAAAACCAAAACTTCTCCAAAGAGTATTTACAGAGTCTATCATTTGAAAAGATGTGTGTATGAAAAGTGCTAAGAGCAGGAGTCATGGTTGCATATTTGGCACAATTAAAGCTATGTTTAAAAAGAATTGTTTATAGAAAAAAGTTACCAAGCAATAACATGTTAATATCATCTTTGGTTTAAGGAAAACAGTCTTAAGATAAAGCATCCCCAAGGTCCTACAGGCTCATATGGGAAGGGTACAAGCCTAGGGGTTCAGAAAAGTTTTCCCAGAGGCCAAATCCAAAGCAGCAGGCAAAGGTTGACCCAAGGAAGATGAGCAGGGTGAACCTTCCAGGTTGAAAATATAGTAAATAGAAAACTAGGGGCCTGTCCCGCACCCTGCTCTCTTGGTCTCTCACGGTTCCTCCGCGCTCCCTCTCCAGGAAGAAGGCCATTGCTGTGGTTGGTATCGCTAACATGGATCCAAGAAAGAACGCTTACATAGAGTACCCGGTCAGCACTATCATCCTCCACGAGGACTTCGATAACCACTCCATGAACAACAACATAGCCCTGCTGAAGACAGACTCAGCCATGCACTTCGATGATCTGGTCCAGTCCATCTGCTTCCTGGAGAAGGGCCAGCCTGTGCTCCCAGGCCTGAAGAACTGCTGGGTGTCAGGATGGAATCCCACATCTGCAGTTAATGCAATCCTCCTAGAGGAGTCTGTGTGTGCTGGGGGGGGGGGAGGGCTTGGATGAACTGTCCTAGGGCTTGCCAATTCTGGTTGCTTGAGGTTCCAGAGTTGGGCTGGATCTTCCCATAATCAGTGGAGATTCCCTGTGCTTGTCCTCTGTGGAGCCGTCCTCACATTATACTGGTTCTTTGTCCTCTGTCTTTGTCCCCAAACTGAAGTACACAGGTAGAGGACTGTCCAGAATGGGTATGAGGTGAACCATAGCTGGTCGTTCCTCTATTCTAAATCATTCTTGTTTTCTGTCATTCTCCCGAAAGAAAAAATAAGCACATGGATATTCTTTAGATGTAGAGGAAGAGTGCAATGTTCTCTTCATGTTTACACCTTTAATTAAGTTCAAAGCAAAGATAGTTTCAGTATAAAATCAGACAGAGGTTTTGATTTCTGTGAAGATGTTTATAGACACATTTTTCTACTCATTTACATTTGTATATGTGAGTTGCAGTTGTGTTGACTTAAGGGGCTTCCTTCTCAATAATTCATGGTCTCTCTGTTGCATGGTCCAGACAGGAAATCACATGACAATGAGTATCCTGAGGAGAATCTTCGTGAAAGACCTTGACTTGTGTCCTCTACACAAACTCCAGAAAACAGGCTGTGGCAGTCACACAGAGCGGGAAACTGACACTGTCTGCTTGGTAAGAACATAATAAAAGTAGACATTAAATCCTTTTGTTTTGGTGGTACCCAGGATTGAACTCAGGACCTTGAGTTTACCGGGAAAATGCTTATTCTATTGAGGTAGAATAACCTCAATAGGTCCTGGCCCAACACTAAGTCCTGAGAGTAAACATTGGTGATGTCAAGAGTGTCTTGGACCTCACAAGGGCAGGGACTATGATTTGGGTCATGGATATCTCTGAGGCAAATAGCCTTTGGCACACAGAAAGAGTTCAGCAAAAATCTGAAGGGACTTACTAGTTACTATTTTCTCTGTAACATGGTTAAGCATATCTGAATTATAGATGATTGGTGACTGATGGTACAGAATATTGAACCCAGGGCCTGCAGCCTGAGATATACTTGCAGTGCTTAGTTTTTACTTTTATTTTGAGACAGGGTCTTGCTAAATTGCCCAAACTGGGTTTGAACTGGCAAGCCCCCACCTCAGCCTCTGCGAGTGCTAGGATTACAGTTGTGTGCCACAGTGCTGGCAATAGATGTCCTATAACAAGCTAAAAATGTGAAAATGTGAGTCCAAACTCCATATGCAAATGCACCTCAAGCAGGTCTATGGTGTGGGGTCACTGTATCTAGCGTCCTCTGATGCTATTGGTTATCAGATGCTAGGGTTTCCTTGTGTATGAAGCCCTGCCACACAGATACAATTATCCTCCTGTCTCACGATAGTGTACAGAACCCATGGCTACTTATTCAAGGACCCCTGGTGTTTAAACTCAGAGAAAAACCCTGCCCAGGGTATGCTTCTGGGGACTGTCTGCCCTGCTCCCTGCCCATTCCACAGGGCCTGCAGATGGGAGGGCGCAGCTCCAATGGTAGAGTGGTATAGTGGCTTAGATGGTACAGAAAAGGGAGAAAGAAAATCAGTCCAAGCCAGGAGGCAAAGAAATAAACCTTCAAGAGACAAGAAGCTGAAAGGTAGGGATGATGTTAACCAAAGTACTAGAAAGGGGCAAGAAAATGAAATACAAATCAGAAAGCTATAGTCAAGCTTTAAGCTCCCACAAACGATTCCTACTATAAAACTAAAAGTCACCATGTTGGAATCTGTATTTGTAGTTGTATAGTTTTGAAATAGCATCCTATAATTTGCCCTCTTTCCAGGGAGAACCAGTATGTTTCTAGAATGAATAGTAAATTGTCCAAGGATCTATTAAAAAGAAAACAAGTTCTTTTCTGGAGCCTGAAGTCTTCTGTTCTTTGTCACAGGGGGAGCCAGGAAGCCCCATGATGTGCCAGCTGCAGGGTTTGGATCTGTGGGTCCTGAGAGGACTCCTGACCCACGGTGGTGAGAAATGTCCTGGCTTCTATCTGTACACCAAGGTGGAGGAATACAGCAACTGGATCACATCCCAGGCCAGCAGAGCCGGCCCCCCCCTGTCTTCGCTCCACCTCTGGGAAAAATTGATTCACTTTTCCCACCATAGGCTTCCTGCGGTTGTGACGCAGGGTGCATATTCTCAACAGAGCCATGTTGGATGGTCCCAGTCCTCCACCCAACGACAGCAAAAGCCCAGTGTACATTTACAGCAAGTAAACAGCTCTAGCTCTGGGCACAGTCCAGATCATAGGGTAAAGGGCCTGCAGCAACCAGACAGCTCTGCGGAGGTGGCTCTTCATCCCATGTACTATGACTACTACGGTGGGCATGCTGGGAAGGGGTCTTTTGCAGGCCAGGACACAGTACAGCCACAAGAAATCTTGGTTTTCTTCATGCTTGTTTTCTTTGGCAGCAGTGTGTAGATCTAGGAGGGAACCCATCAAACTGAAGAGAAAACTCAGCATGTTGAGTGCCGGGTGTCCCCATGCTGCTGCGGCGTCTGGTTCGGACAGTTGCATGTACGGGCTGCTGTGCACAGACCCATGCCCCGGGCTGGCTCTCCCTCCTCTGTTCCACTCCCGCTTGTGGGAGGGTCACTTTCATTTGTGCTTGCGAACTAAATGTCAAACCACAAGAGTGCCCTGTGGTTCTTTCACTGGTGTTAAAGGCTCAGGCTAGGCTGGAAAGACAATCCTCAGCAACAGATGTGCTCAGGAAGGTGACAATCAGCGTGGCTGGGAGTGGAGGACACCAGCCAGCACAGGGAACAGTAAAAGGACTCCACGATTAAAAAGAGTTGAATCATTTAATGGATCTTCTTGTCTGCAGACTGTGCCTTAATCCTGGTTATTTCCCAGCAGGGAGATCTTCTTGCAACTGCTCATTGGTTATTTTCATTCTGTTCCAAGTCTTGCGGTAGCCTTTTAAGGACATCTGCACAAAGGGCAGGGGAAGAAGGTCACCAGTGTACCCAGTCCAAATGTAGCCCTCGTCAGCCCTGCTGCTGGTACAGGTGACCTGCGCATGCTGGGCAGGGGCTACCAGGGGCCATCAGGGGCAACACCCACCACAGGAGACTCTTCTAAAGAACGCGTTTCTGTTCAGTGACGAGGGAGCAGGGTTTTGTACCACTTTGCAGTTTCACATTAAAGGGCCCATGTTTCACTCCTAATTTGCCCCATCACCACCAAGTGTCCAGAGTAGGAGAAAATGACATGGAAAATAGAGGCAGAAACTAGACACCAGCACCAAACCCATTTCCCAAGCAGCCTAACTGGGCTTTTTTGGGTTTTTTTTGGTCATGGTTGTTTGATATTGTTGAAGTCTTGAGAGTTGAACCCAGGGCCTCATGCATTAGGCACAAACTCTACCACTCAGCTATGCCCTCATCCATTTAGTTGCTTATTTTACTTTGAATCGGAATCTCACTAAGTCACTAAATGGCCCAGGCTGGCCTTGAACTTGTCTCTCTCCAGTCTTAGTCCCCAAGTGGCTGGAATCACAGGCAGATGCCACTGCACCCAGCCCCGCGACTGGGCATCAAGCTACATTGACGGTGTCTTCGACAGACCTCAGTTAGTAACCTGGCTGTGGCAGTCTTGGTGTGCTCCTTATTTCTGAAACAAGCATGTTGTCTTCATGTTGCTCACATCTCTTCTACAGTTCACAAGTATTTTCTGTGTGTCCCACACCATATTCAAAGTTAAAAACTCACAGCAACTATATAGACACCTGGAACTGGATCCTAAGTGATATTAAAAATCCATTATTTTATTGTTTTTCATGTATACAGTAGCAAAAAGCGAATTACTCAGTGTAGAAAGATTTAGAAGTTTCTAAACTCATTAATAAGCAACTAAAAATAGTATTACTAGAGTGTCTCCCTGATACCTCAAAAGACTTTGTCCCTGACAAGGAAAAAAATTGCAGTGGGGGGATATAGCTAAGGAGCACAGTGCTTTTCAAGCAAGCTCAAGGTGCTGAGTTCAATTTCCAGTACCAACTCCCCCAAAGAAAACCAGTTTTTTAAAGATCATCCTTCATTTTGGTTTAATAGTTCAGACGACTGCTGAAATTTCTCACAGACACAGTATGTCCTAATATCTCTATAATATTAGCCAACAACAAAAAATCTAAACAAAAAACTTGATGAAAACAGAACACTGGCCAATCCCACCAGCAAGGCTAAGTCACCAAGGCTCAGGTCTGCCTTGGGGTGACTCACCTCTGCAATCTCCACTTTTCTCTCCCACATCTTGATGGTCTTCTCCAGATCCCTATTTAAGATCTTCTCCCGGACATACATCATCACTGGTGGCACCCGGAACTCCGCCATCTCCTTTCGAAGCTTCCTGTTCACAGCCTCTGCTTTGGCCCGGTCCTGGGTTGAGAAGGAAAGATGACCCCAGGGAACCTTAGTGCTTCTGCTTTGAGGACCTGCTGGTCCTACTATTTCTCACCCAATCCCAATGTAGTTCCAAAAGTAATGGTTAAATTTGTGAAGGGAAATCACAATGTTCTCAATCTCTCTCCTCTCCCTCCCTCTCTCTCCCTTCCTCCCTCCCTACCCCCCCAAAACAGACTATGATGTTTTAATTTAATCCAGAAATACCAGTCATGAAGGCTTCCAGCACTACATCGACTGCAATATCTTCTGGGATTCTCCATTTAAACTGCATACAGTTCATGGTGCCGAGCTCCCACTGCCCCCTGCACCCCACTCACGCAAGTCTCTGTCCCAGCAGCAGATGCTACTTTTATGTTTATCTATTTTTATTTTAATGTAATACAAGTAGATATTTAAAAGGAAAATATAAAACACTTTTCTTTTATGAAAAAAAATTCTTAACAACATAGAGAACAATCATGGTCACTATACTTTGTATTGTGATCATGGAAGAATGGCCAAATGTTACACACAGTACAAGTCAGATGCAAAGATTCTTTTTTTTTTTTTTTTTTTTTG
>PVKA01024376.1:0-25228 GCA_004027165.1 Ctenomys sociabilis | reverse complement strand
TTGATACCAATTATTCTCACATTGTTCATCCTGGCGTCATCTTGCAGGTGATGGATTATTTTTTCCTGCATTCTTGTTGTTTTTAAGAGATCCTTTCTCACCTTTTCACTAGCTTCTCCAGCATCTTCAAGATCTGAAGCTCTGTCTTCGCTCTCACTCAGAAGGTTTTGTAGACTCGTGATTGATATTTTTAGTTCTTCTATATCTCTTTGACTGTGTTTCATGTGTTCTATTTCTTATCTGTATTGCTCATTCCAGGATTCCATCATATTTCTGATCTCCTCAATTTTTTTATCCGTGTCTTCTTTAGAGGTAATTATTAATTCTTTTTCTGCTGTGTTTCTTCCAAGTTGGATTTCCTCTGTATATTTCTGGACTTCTTTCTGTATTTCAGATCCTATGACTCTAAAAGTTCTTTTTTGATTTCAGAACTTATTTCTGCTTTGAGTTCCTCATGATCTTTCCGCTGTTGTTTCTTTGCTTCAGATGCTGTTAATTCATATATATCACCTGAAATAGTGCTCTCTGCATATGTTCTTAGTGAGCATAGTTTTTCCACCCAATGTTTCTGGAATTCATTCTTTATTTCAGATAGTATGTATTCAGATATTTTTTTTTTAATTTGGGGAATTACTTCTTGTTTTATTTCCTCTATAGCTTTCTGCTGTTGTTCCCTTGCTGCTGTATCTGTTAGTTCCTTCATTGCAGCTGAGCTAGTGTCCTCTGCCCTTCCTGATTGACTCGAGGTGTGGAATTGCATCTTTCACCTTCTTTTTGTCATTTTGTATATCACTGACCTTTGACCTTTTGTGTAGAGCTTTGATGCAGCTATAACCTTAGCTTGTTATGAGATTCGGGTGCCGGTCTATTAAGTTTGAGATTTTCCAGGTATGACTATCCTGGATCTAGCTGTTGTGTTCAGTTCCTTTTTTCTGCAGCTCCTTTGGTTCCCCTCTGTTAGTTCCCGGGGTCAGCCTTCCTGTGTCAGGCAGGTGATTCCTCAGGTGAATGAGCCTGGGCTTTGGTGGGCCTTCTGGGCTCACAAAAAGATAGTGGATGACCTTATTCACTGAGTAGGCTGTATTGGGTCAACCAGCCTGTGCTGGGTTCTGGTCTACAGACTGGAACCCGAGAAGGCTGGGAAAGGTCCCTCCAGTGCAGTGGGCCTGGGGGCCTAACTCACAGGCCAGGCTGTACTGGGTTTTGGTCCGTTTCGGGGTACCGAGGTTTGCTGAGAAATGTCCCTCCAGCGTGGCAAGGTTGGAGTTCTCTCTCCAGGTCGACCTGCCCTGGGTCTTGGGCTGTGGCTTGGGAATGGTAATCACCTGGAAATGTTTGTCTGGCACAGTGTGCTCTTCTTTTTCTAGAATCTTATAGTGCAGCATTAGGTTGTTGATTTCTGCTTGTTCTTTTTTCTTGTTGTGAGAATTCACTACTAAAAACTTTCATTTTGACGATTTAATACTCTGTCCAATAATTTCAGGGATGTTGTATCTGCTTGTTTAGTTAGAGACATTGCTTATTTTCTTTTTTAATTTTATCTGGAAACAATTCGTTGCTCAGCACGTTGTTACTTATTTTCCAGTCGCTTATCAGTTTTATGCAATTTCTTTTTTATTTATAATCTGATAGGATTCATGGGACAAATTCAATTTCTTTTCACTTAATTATGTTCTGTGGGCTAGCATATGGCTTATTTTAGAGAATATCAATTGTGTACCTGAAAATAACATGCTTTCTGATGATATTGGGCTCATCAACAGAAGATGAGTGGAACAGTGTAAAAACATTTAGTAAGTTCATTTCTTTATGTGTTTGGTAAAGTTCTGATTTTTTTTTTTTTTTTGCTAATTCTATGTATTGTTGGTCTGTATCATTTTGAAAACTGTGTATTACGTTGTCCCATTACAATGTGTTACTGCTTACTTGATTTTTTTATATTCATTAACAATTGTCTTACATAGTTGAGTGCTTCCATATTTGGTGCACAAATGCTTATGATTATTATTCCTTCCTCTTGAAGTTTTCCCCCTTTCAGTATGTAATGACGTTCCTTGTGTCTTTTGATCAGTCTTTGGTTGAAGTTCACATTTTATGCAAACTGAATTCCTATCCCTAATTTTTATTATTTCCTGTTGCATGGTACATCAAGGAAAGAGAGAAAGAGAATGAATAGAAGAAAATGAAAAACATAGGTAAGAAACCTAAACAATGAAATGAAAGGAAGAGAGAGGTGAATGGAAAGGTAAAGAAGAGAATGAAATAATAAATAGACATCTGAAAGAGGAGAGAAAAGCAAAGGAATATTTAAAACCAAAAATAACCACAAAATGCAAGACAAATAAGATGATTCACTATCAGATAGGAAAGGTATAGACAATTCAACAAACAAGGCATAATTAACGTATTAAAAATACTTCTGATGTTCAGAGTTCTGTGACAGTATCCATGTCAGATCCCAGAAATGTGTTGTATACTCCTGCCAGTTTTGCCAGTGGAATTGTGCTGGATATGGAACTGATCTTGACCTCTGCATGTGGAGGATGGAACTGGTCTTCTGTTGATGAGCTCAAATGCTGGCTCCTCAAACTTATTTCATACACTCCAAGTTGTTGTGGATACTCATTATACCATGCTTCTGAGACAGGCTGTTCTGGGTGTTACGTGTTCTGATGGCCAAAACTATGTCTATAGTGACTGTTTTAGAGAAGCCTGTTTTCTTATTGATTTCAATTAAAAATTACATCCAGAAAGATGGCTCAGTGGAATAAGCACTTCCCTGGCAAGTGCAAAGGCCTGCGTTAAATCCTCTGTTCATCCAAACCCAATATATATATTACACTGGAGTAGTACAATTGTGTTGATGAAAATGAATAAAAGCGCGTTCAAAATTATATAATTGAACAACAAATCTTTACAAGCTGCCTTATTATCTTTTGCATGTAATTCTTTAATTAGACAGAGAACAATCACATGTTTGATTCTATACAATATTTGAGGTTGGTTTAATACTTTAATTTGCTATTTACACATGAAAGTTCCAGAAGAAATTCAGGATATCCAGATTAATGAAAAGCATTAGGAAGCATTAAATGTGGAATAACATATTTGTAATTCAGTTTTTTCAAGTTTACCTTTTCAAAAACTCTTGTGCTAAAAAATTGAAAGTTAGTGTAATCTGCATATGAGTCTGTTAAGCTGAAAATACAACAAGTTGAATATTACATACTTTTAAAGTGAGATGCCCATAATCTTTAAACTATCAACTTGTTTTACTACCCACTTATTGAAAATCTTTTAGTGAGATGAATCTCATTTTTATTAATACATGTTTTGGTCAAATTTAAAACCTTTAAAAAATTTCTACAAGGCAGACAAATTTTCAAGATGGATGGGAAAGAATGAATTGACTAATTTGTCATTTTTTTTCTTGTAGTGAAATTGGACAATTCGATCTTTTTAGTGGCACAAAGAAGATAGGATACTAAAGCTCCAAGCACTGTAAGTAAGTACTTAAAGATGATTCAAAAGGCAGAATCAGTAAGTCAAAATAAAATTTATTGGAAGGATAGAAGAATTCATTCTCCTTTTAGCAAGAAGTAAGGGATAGAAAAGGACAGTACTGAAAATTTAGAAGTAAAATTAATCTTTAGTTATAGTTCTCAGTTCATTCAGCTGTGAACTGAATTTTAGATAAAAATATGTTTTAGCTTCAAAAGATGATTCTGATTATACAGATATTAGTAAAATCAAGATCATTTCTTGGTACAGAAAATCTCAAAAGATTTCACAGATAAATATGAGTCCACAAAATGAGCTATTTTTCATATTTATTGTTCATTGATATTAAAGTTAAATGCAGCAGGTCTCAGAGATGGCTCAGTGGAATAAGCACTTCCCTGGTAAATGCAAGGGCCTGACTTCAATCCCCAGTTCTGCCAAAAAAAAAGTTAAATGCAAATGCACAATCAATTCTTTCCTAAATGCTTTTTAATAAAGTATATTAATATTCTTCAATTATAAGAGATTAAATTATTTGTACTCTATTGTTGGTATATATGATTATTTATTAACCATTGAACTATTTTAGGGCATTTAAATTCTTTCACTTTTCTATGTTTATTAATATCATCTTGATGAGCACTTTATTGCCTAATCTGTACCCACAAATGAAATAATTGTTTTAAGATTGATTTCAAAATCCTTAGTTCCTTGATAAAGAGATAAATGAAGAAAGTTATCACTTTCTTTCACTAACCATCATTGTATTCTGTCACCTGTGATTTAAACTGACAAAAGACAAGTCAAGAAGAAGTAAAGGAAATAGATTATTATCAGTGCTTGATTATATTTGCAGTTTGGAGTGCTCAGTGATGTATAACATAAAAATTATAGTTAAAATTTGGCTTATATAAAAGGCTATTGATCAAAAAAAATTTATTGATAAGTGATAGGACAAAAGTAAAGAAGGAAGGCTTATTAAGCCAGCAAAGTTGCGAGATAATAGCTATATAAAAAAGTGACCAAAGATAGCAGCCATTTATTAAAAATACAAAGTAGACTCCCCTCATGCAATTTTCTATCTGGACATAATGCCATCACCACCTTAGTGTAGGAAATCATAAAGAAAACACCATCACAATGGTAATTTACATTCTGTCTTCAGCTAGATTGGAAAGCGAATATGTTATTCTATGTCTCCTTTTTCCATGATTTCCTTCAGCTGAAATTCATCTTCATATCAGAGAGCCATATCTTGGTCTGGCATAATCTGCACTCTTTGAAGGAGAACAATTTTAACATGTTTTTCATTATGTTTTATTTTTTATGTATTTAGTAAGGGTCTATACGGTCTTACTGTCATATTCATAGGTACCATCCTTTGTTAAGCCTCCAAAGCGCTGGGATTACAAGCATCTACCACCACACACAGTCTCAATTGTTATCTCACTGCACACTGGGGGTAGGGCTGGCACTCCAGGCCCAGGGATCGAACCCCTGGCCACATCATCTGCCTAAACAGGAACTTTAGTCTACTGTGCTAATCTGACTGGCCCTAAAATTCTTGAAGAGGTGATGAATTTACAATTGTGTCAAAATATTATGAAAGTGTTGTTTTGTTTAATGCAATACTGTACATATTTTTGTCCTTATTAAAATGATATGCAAAAAGTTTTTATGTATGTATTTCTTTTATTTGAGGAAAAATATCATAAAGATAATAAAATTTCATAGAACAATGTGTCACAAATGTGCATATGTAAAGCTCTTTATATTAGTATTTGATTCATCACTTATATACTGAACTTTTTTATATTATTGTTTCACAAATCAAATCAGTAAATTGCGCATCATACTAAATTACATCTTTGGCAAGTTTCTACTTTTTTGAGAAAGGCATGTAGACAAAAATATATAGCACATTCAGCTACCAAAAAGTTTATGTGGAAAGTTCTATGAAAGCATGGAGGAAATAAAACAGTGACTATGCTGTAGACAGACATAATATCTGAGTTTAATCTAGAAGACTGAAATTACAAGAGGCAGAAGTTCAAAAAAGCAAAGGTATTTTAGAAAAACAAGAATAGAAAACAAATTCAAAAACATGTGAGAAATGATTTTCTCAGAATGCTGCAAAGAGGTGTCAGTATGATTATGAGGTAAATTTTATTTTGTTAAACAACAAATAAAAAGTTTAGAAAAGTGTATTATGAATGTTTAGTGAAAGAACAGTCTTTAAGCCTGGCTTCCAGAGTATCATTTTAATTACGGAAAGCATTTTTGCTAATTTGTATGCTACCTTTAAATTCTATTGTCATGCTACCTATCATACTTTAAATGTTATTTTAATAGACTATATATGCTAGCACACAAAAGGCCAGGGACTCCATCAGATCCATTGCATTTCACATATTAACATTATTGAATAAATGAATGATAAGTAATGTAGGTATTGAAGATTTATTAAAACAATGATTTGATAAAGTAAATGAATAACCATATAGAAAATTAATCATAAAGAAATGTATTAGCATACTCTAGTAGGTTAAGCACTAACTACACAAAGATATGCTCAAAATTAATAAAAGAAAAAAATTAAGATTTCTTGGAAACAAGCAGTAACATTCAATCATATGTCCATTATTTTGTAACTGTATCTGTTAATCTGCACAACAGTTTTGACAATAAAATAGATAATATATCAACCATTGTTCATCGGCTATTCTTGTTTTGAAAATCTATAATATATGTATTATATGTAAGCATGTTTCTGTCTTGGTTGCTGACCTTTGTTCTTGTTCTTTGTTTTTACTCTTCAAAATAAAATAAAGTTATAATAAAAATGAGAAAAAAATAAAACAATAGTAGGATAGTTATGTGTGAGGAATAAATTTTGCAAAACTGGGATGATTCTAGATTAATTCAAGGAAACATTTTATTATAAGAGAAATAATAAGGATATTTGAGACAGAGATACAAAGAGAGAAACCATGTGAAGATGGCAGATATTGTAGTTATGCTTCAATTTTCTGAGTAGCTCGTAGAGACACGAGTCAAGCAAAACCAAAAGAATATTCTTCCATAGAAACTTCAGAGAAAATATTGCCTAATTCTTCCATCTGATACAGTAGGAGAATGAGTTTCTGCTTTTTCAAGCCACCAAGTTTGTAGATGTTTGTTACAGTACCTCTCAAAAACTAATATACATATACAGCATATAATATTACAATTGAATTATATATAAATAATCCCTATGAGGGAATGAGGAATATAATAGGAAAGGAAGACCAAAAACATGGTGTATTGTGTCTAGATGTGCACTCAAAATTTCATGTGGTCATGAGGGTTAGACTCTTCAGAGACAGGTGAATCTAGAACATGTGATTGATTCATGGTCCAATGCCAGGACTAAGGGGGTCAGTGCTATACCTGCTCTAGGAATGATAGCCTGCATACAATACATGTGACAGAAAATCGTTTGTCTCCTTCCCTGCCCAACTTGTTTTTGCTGTCTTTTATCACCATGAAATTTTGCCCTTCTGTTGTGTGTGACCGCACCTTAGAGGCAGTAGATTATGGACTGAAACCTCTACAGACTGTGAGCTAAATAAACCTTTTTCTACTTTAATTATGGATGTTAAGTATTTTGTCTCATCAGTGTGCAAAAAGTAATACATTTAGGGTAACATATTAGAAAGGCATTAGATTACAATGGTGGTCTATGTTTATTATCCCAGCAGTCTGGAAGGGTGAAGCAGAAGGTTCCACATTTAAACCCAGCTTGGACAATTTAGCAGGATTCCATCTCAAAAATAAATACATTAATAAATAATAAATAAAAACATAACTCATTACAATAGCCCTGGATCCAATCTGAAGTAACACACATCCACATATGCACAAAAAGAAGTGTGCCTTTACTCTAATGGAGTAGTTTGGACATACTAGAAGACTAGAAACAGCTCATAGCAGAAAAATTCATCTTATATATTTTTCCCTAGCTGGGGATTGAACTCAGGCCTCTGTGCTTGCCAAACATACACTTATTCATCTGTGTTATTTCCCCGGCCCCCAATCTTATACATTTCAAAAACAAAATATGTGCAAATGTGTGCTGGAGCATTCGCACTCCATTTGGAGAAAGGAAAGAAGGAACAAATAGAAGAGGCTGTTGAGTGTCAGCAAGCAATGTTTGAAGATACTATTAACAAAATAAAGTACAACTGGGAGTTGTGGGCTGGGAAGATATGCAGTCCAGATAAAAAGTTTGAACTGAATGTTAAATTTGGAAGTCTGAGGAGCAGGTGGAATATTTGAAGTTGTGAAAGCAGATGTCAGAGTAGCATACTGAGAACAAAACAAAGCTAAATATATAAAGGTATGAACTGCTGATTTTGGTAAAATGATAGAAAACATGAAAGGAGATAGTAAATGAATCATAAGAAGAAAGAAAAACATAAGATGTTACTATTAGGAATAAAAATTTTCCAGCTAAGTACAGATATCAAATGGGATGAAAAAATAGTCAAATGGTGGTTGAAACTGATAAGTGAGGACAAGAGGAGCAAACTTGAAACAAGGAATATAAGCATCTTGTACTACATATTTTGCTAATAAAATAAAATTTAAAAATAAATGGCTGCCTTGTATTATCAATCAGAAGTTTAATATGACTAATGTCCAGTTAAAGCATTCAATTGAAATCTGAAAATGGAAATAAAACATTACGTTTCCAAAACTTGTGGATATTTCAAAAAGGGAAAATTTGTTTGGAAAATATAGGAAGTAGGTGCTAAGAATTTGTTTTTGTTTTATTGGTGGTGTTCAAATTTACATTTTCTAAATGGGAAAATTGTAAGTGCAGAAAGAGTGAAAAGGAAGCTTATCATTCATATAGAAAATCCAACACTCAAGGGGCAGAGTATAAAACTGGAATAAGAGTTAAATGTGATGGAAATAATATTTAGAGATGCCAGTGTTGTAGGCAGCTAAATTAGATAGAAATATCATAGGCAGTCAGACAGGGCTGGGCCCTCAAGGCAGCAGCTAGAATACAACATACTTGCAACTGTACGAGAGAAGGATGCCCCTGCAGTGGGTCAGACCTAATACCAGAGACCAAAGATCAAGCAAATGCTGATCTCCCTAAAAATAAGCATCTGTAACTGTCTCCTTGAGGAAGCCTGGAAGAGTCACTAATCCAACTGCTCCTGGATGGCTACTGGATAAACTCCTGTTCTATATTCATGACTTACTTCTCCATTTGTTCCTGTACTTAATCAATTCTACCTGAGCAACAGTGCTTGTAATCTCATTGGTTGATTATAGTTTTTTTGCATCTCATGCCCACCTAAGTGAGTTCCCATGGTTTTCACTTTAGACCCACCTCGCTGCAAAGTTTTACTCTATAAAAATCCCTGGAGAAAACAACTTCCCAGGAACAACTCACTCTGGCCTCCTTCCTATCCCTCTCAGACAGAATCTTTCATTCCCCCAATAAATATTCTGCTCTTAAACTCCATTTATTCCTAAAATTCATTCTTTGGTTTTAGAGAACATGAACTCATACCAGGAACCTTTCGGGTTTGGAGTTTCATTTCCCCTTTATCACCAGGACACACATATATATATATTTCTCATAAGAAAGTAAGAGGGCACTGCTAAGTATAATGCCACATGCTTATAATCTCAACCTTTTATAAAGCTGAAATAAGCACATCATAAATTTGATCCCAAATAGCGAAATTTAGTGACTTATTGACTCTCAAAGTAAGAAAAATAAAGAACTTAGTGTGAAGACTTTGGTATTGATCTCAAAAAGAAAGTGAAAGTGAATTTAATGATGATGCTATAACAAGTTAAAAGAGCTCTCTCTTGATGAACTATAAAGTGCATGAAGTGATTTCCCAGAAACCATATGTGGTATTTTTCTTTTCTTAATAATATGAAAGCAGGTAGATATTAAGGGTCATTTCTGTTTAGCTAAAAATGACATATTCTATTCAAACACCAAATATTTTTCACTTTTTTAAGCTCAATTTGTGTCCAAAGGAATTATATCACTGGTCATCATGCACTGCATTGCATCTTTAAATAATATATTGTTGGCACACTATTAAATCAACTGGAGTGATCTACTCTTCAAGAGTGAGGATTTTATATTTCATCTAATCTATTCAAAATATTCTTTTGAATACATTAGGCTGCTCATTTCAATATACATAAGTGTTTGTCATGCAGTCAAATAAAAATAGTAACTTCAGTTCAAAGCAATATCACAGAATGTTGTCTTTGAGAATTATAAACAGAAAATGTCTTAAGGTGAATCCATTTCTCTAGAAATGCCTCAACTTTTTTCTCCTCTGTGGGAGACTAATACTCTGTTGTGTAAAAATACTACATCTACTTTATCCATTGTTGGACATTGGGGCTATCTCTAACATACAACTGTTACAAATTGTGCCTCTAAAATCATGGGTGAACATATATCACTGTGTTATGATGCTATTACATTTATTACGAAGCTGTTGACATCAGCCTTTTACAGCTCAGCATATTTATATGGATTTATTTTTTATACCTTGTTTTTATGCTTTTCTGCTGGATGGTAAAGACCCAGGTAAAGCAAGAAGCATATAACAAGAAATGTAAGTTTTATATCTGACAAAGTCAATGAAGTCCTCTTAGGATTTATCCTGAAACACTGCATCAAACTTTGTAGATCCTTTGTCAGTGTCAGACATGTGGATGAATGAGGGTCATTGCTTAACCAGTTTTCTCTCTGTGAAAGCCTGAGAGAACGTTTTCTTTCCATGTGACTCTCCTTAGGCACACTCTACATCATCGATCACTTTCCTCTATGGACCCATAATCTCCTTGATCACAAAATTTGGGGCACAACTGAGTTTCATGATGTTACAGTACAGGTTCTCCTATGTACCGAGTCCTCACTGACCTTGAAAGACTAGGGCCACAACGCTGCCTATCCTTGTAGCCCTTCTTTTCTCTAATTTTTCATCTGCAAACTTAAGCTGTGAATCCTCCAGAAGAGAGACTTAGTGATATTTTTACCCTATAACATAAGCAGTTGAGCTGAGCTTCACTATTTGTCTGAATGTCAACCATGTTAGATATAATATGGAACAGGTATTTTCCATCAAGTATTAATATGTTAAAGTTTAAATCCCTACAGAATTCAAAGAGAAACATAAAAGCATATTTAAAACACAAGAATAAACAATTACATAGTTTTACAGAGAAATTTCAAAATCTAACCATATGCAACATTGTAGCAGTATGGTCCTATGACATTTTTTCTTGTCTTCTGTTTTCATTAATTTGCATTTTTTGAATGTCCAGGCATGTTGTACTGTTTTTCTACATTTTTTGTTTGTCTTTGTACTTCTCCATCATTACTCTTAAGTGAAATAAGTCAGGCACACATTTAAGTATCACATTATTATCTCTGGATTGAGAATCTGAAATTATAATTATAGACAAAAATATATAGTACATTTTGAGAAGAGGTAAGAAAATATTTAAAACAGAAAGGAAACTAGGAAGAGGAGAGGGGGAATTCAGAAAGTGAAAAATAAAAGGAAAAATATTGAAGCAAAGCTTTTTGCAATAAAGTGAAGAGGAGTTAAAAAGTGGAGAGGGGATTAGGGAAAAAATAAACAATGTATAATATGTACAGGTATATAATTTCCATGATGAATGTGATCATTATTTATACCTAAAAATGTACTGCCTGTCTGCAAGATAGCTCAGTGGCCTAAAGCACTTCCTTATTGAAACTTATGCAAGTACAGGGACTACGGTTCTATCACCAGCATGGGATGGCATGCCATCCTCATCCCCAGGGTGGGATGAGCAGGCTGGAGTCCAGGCTTGGTGGTGCATACCTGTAATCCAAGCACTGCGGAGGCTGAAAGCAGGATCTCAATGATTCTGAGATGCGCAGTGAGATCCTTCAACAACAAAATGCATTAAAAATAAATATATACGTACGTACTAACAAAACTAAAAAAAAAAAAAGAACAGAAGATGTGGCATATACTTTTTCTTATCCTTGTGTGATTGATAAGTAGTTTAAATAATCTCAAGTAGAAAACAGCCATGATTTGAATGATTCACTTTTAAATTCAAGAAGCTACTGAAGGGGCCAGGGAGATGGCTCAGTGGATAAGTACTTCCCTGACAAGTGCAAGGGCCTGGGTTCAATCCCCAGTTCTGGCAAAACAAACAAACAAACAAACAAAAAAAGAAGCTGCTGAAATAGATGTTATTTTAACATGGTATGTGGCATCTTAGATGACTGATGAGATCTTTGATATGTTTGAAAGTGAAGACCATGTATATATTTAAGTGGAATTACTAGTAATATTTCTGTAATATTAGGCTCATTTTTACATAAAGAGTCAAATTTGTTGAAAAATGTTTACTCTTTAGAATGCCTATAAAGGAAGAACAAAGCTGACACAATTAATTCTCTGCATTACAAATAATGGAGATGAATCACTGAATTTAATTATGTGTAAGTCTACTATGCTTATAAAATTATACTGAGCATAGGCATTATTCCATATAAAATATTTATATGTTGACAGGAACATTTCATGAAAAGTATAAGTAAAAATATTGTATTTCTATAGAGACACAAACAAGATATACAGTCCCTCCCTAGTTCAGTGGACATCACCGACATATAATTCCAGACCTTTTACATCATCTCAAATGAAACCCATATCTCTTAGAAATCACTCTCAAATCTTTATCCCTCCATTCTACAATGATCTCTTATCTACTTTCTGCCTCTGGATTTGCTGCTTCTGGACATACCGTATAAATTAACTGTACAATACATAACTGAATTCTTTCATGTATGGCATTGCTTTCACAAATCAAAGTAACATACACATTTGGAAATCTACAAAATAACTCTATACATTTATCTTTATTGTAGTATCTCAGTGCTTTGATTCTTATTGTTTTGTAGTAGGTTTTGAAACGCTATCAGTCCTCCAACAATGTTATTATTTTTCAAGATTATTTGGATTTTGGAGGGCTCTTGTATTACCATATGCATTTACAACATTTCCTTTTTGATTTGTAGGCAAGGGTCTACAGGGTGTTCAGATTCTTACTACTAGATTGAACTCAGTGATCCACCTGTTTGCAGCCTCCCAAGCGCTGGAATTACAGGCATGAGCCACCACAACCAGTCTCAATTGATGTCTTAGCGTGCCCCTGGGACAGGGCCCGAAAGGTAGGCCCTGCGTCTGCTTGCAGGCACTTTAACACACTGAGCTATTTCACAGGTCCACAACTATTTGGGTTTTTCTTTGTTTGTTTGTTTGGCCATCTCAGCTCTGCCCTGAGAGCGGTGCACGTGTGGCATGTGCTGCAGGGGATGGAATCCTGGTCCCCTGCACCTGCCTAAGCTTGCCTAAGCAGGCACTTTAAACCACTGAGGTATCTTGTTATCCCATTTTTTCATTTTTGAACAAACGAAAACTTAAAATATTAGAACACTTTGTTCTGAATATTTAGATCATTAGAAAACTCACGTTTTTACAGTAATAATTTTTCCAGTAAAGGGATACAGGTTATATTTCCATTTGTTTCGGTATGTATTTGTGGTTTCCAACAATTATGTTTTGTAGATATATATTTTACTGGCCTTCTAGTTTAATGTATTCCTAATAGTTTATTAATTTTATTATTTTAAACAGAATTATTTTCTTAATTTTATCTGTATTTATTGATCATGTGTGTTCAAACACTATTTTACTTACTTTTTATATATTTAGTACAAGGTCTACAAGATTTCACTATGCAGGTCAGAGTCGTAGTGATCCTTCTGTTTTCAGCCTCCCCTGTGCTGGCATTACAGGCATGGGCAATCATGCTGAGTCTACATGATCTGCTCAGCGTGCCTGGTGGTGGGGACAGCATGGCATTTAGTGCCTGGAATTGAACCCAGTCCCTGCACTTGCCTAAGCAAGATCTTAGTCCGCTGAGCTATCTCACCGGCCATGATGTCGATGTTTTGTCATTTCAAGACTTAAGCTTCCTCAGAAGCAATTTATTTTCAAGAGTTTTTCATTTCCTGAATAGAGATTTGTGTTTTATTTTTGTTTTAGATTTTTACATTTTTCTCGTACATTCTAATGTTTCTCCACATCTTTCTTTAATTCGTTGAGTAACTTCACTTGGCATTAACGTTTTTTGAAAGCTGGACAGTAAATGTAGTTCCTTATCTCTAAAAATTTAATTTTTTCTTTTCTCTAATGAATATGATTATTATTTTGTGGGTTGTTTTTACTGACTTCTTTGAACTACTTGTATAAGTCATTTGTTCTATGTAATATATGAACAAGATAATCTGTTTTTAACTAAACTTAACGATTACCTGTCTAATGAATAGTCCTATTCTATTACTGTGTTAAAACAAAGAACTCTGCAATTTCTTCTCGCAAGGCATACTTTGGCAGCTCTGTCTTGTTTTTCATTATTCATTTATAAAGTAAGTGTTTTGCCAAATTCTTAGATTCTTTTCTTGGGATTTCACATAACTTTGTGGGCTCACAGACCTTTATATAAGTGTACCCATATACATATTGACAAATGTGAATGAACTTTTAGAAACCCTGAGTAGACTAATTTCTAGGTTTTCCTTTTTAAAATCTGTTCCTACATTTGAACCTGCCTACACCAGTAGAATAGTCTGCTGCAGAGGAAACCTGTTCTTGTTTAAGTGATCATGAAACAGGGACAAGAGGGAGGAAGCAGGGAAAGCACAGTCTTATCATGATGCAAACTCATAAGCCTTTTGGAGTCTCTTTGACATTCATATTCATAACTCATTATTTTAGAGAACTGAAATATTCACACCCATTAAATAATTATGCCCCCATTATATGTCCCATACAGAAATTAACAATTACATTTCTACTTTTTCTATATATAATTTTGACTACTCTAACATGTTATATAATGAAAATCATACAGTATGTGCCTATGGGGTGCTGGCCTATCTGACTTAACAAAAAGCCTCAAAGTTCTTCCATGTTTTATCATGTCAGGATTTATTTTTGTTATAAAGCTAAATGATGTTCTATTATGAATAGTGCTGTTATGAACATGATTATACAGATAATTTTCAAGATCCTGTTTTAAGTTGTTTTAATTATTCAATGAGGGGTTTCTTAAAGATTTTTTAATTTTTAAAAATTATTTTAATGAAGTACCACAGTGTCACTTTACATTTCTACCAATAGCTTTTTTTCTTAGGTTTTATAGTAGCCATCTTAATGAGCATAAAGTAATATTTCTACTAGTTCTGGCTTTTAATATGCATATTCGTTTTAAGTTCCTTAAAGCCCAATTTGACTACTTTTTACTTGTCTTTGTGCTTTTGGGGTTATATCCTATAAATCACACAAAAGACCAAAATCAGGAAATCTTTGTCTTGTGCTTGCTTCTAGGAAATTTATATTTGTAGATCTTAAATTGAGGTCTTGGACACAAAGTTTCTTTCAGAGGGCCAGGGAGATGGCTCAGTGGAATCAGTGCTTGCCTGACAAGCATAAGGGCCTGAGATATCCCCTGTTCCACCAAAAAGTCCCAGTTTCTTTCGGCTTACAGTGTCATGTAGTGGTCCAGTTTTTTTTTTTTATGTGATTATAAAATTGATTCTTATCTTGGAGAAGATAACAATTTTCACATTGTTATAACCTTAGCCATCTTGTCAAATATCATTTGACCAAATAGATGAGGTTTTTTTTTTTTTTTGTCTTTTCTTTCTGTCCTGTTGAGTTACGTGTTTATTAATTGGGTTTTAGCACTGGGATAAATTGTGTACTTAATGTACACAATTAAAGAAGCAATATTTTACTTTGGCTCATCGATCAGAGGTTTCAGCTCATGGACAACTTCCTCAAAAACTGAAATAATGGAGCAGAAAGGCATATAGAGAAATATTACTAACATCATGGCGCACAGAAAGCAGCAAAGGTATCAGGGAAGAATCTTTGATTGAAATACCACCCAAAGGTTATGCTTTTACTATTGACCTACATTCACCTAGAAGTGTGCTTTGATAATCCTAGCTTCTCTCAAGTCCATCATGTAAATGATCAAGATTATCCACCACAACAGGTTTGTATGGCACTACAATACTGCTTTGATTACTATGGCTTTGTACTAAATTCTGAAATTTCTGAAATAGTAGTGTTAATCTTTCAACTTATTTTTTTTTTCAATTGATGTGTCTGAGATCCCCTAAGACTGTACGGATTTCAGAGTAGTTACTTTTCTTTTCCTTTTCTAGTAGTTTTTCTTTTTTTCTAATTATGTAAAATTCACCAGGGATTTGTTAGATTTTGTTAGAGATCAAATTCCAGGCTTTGAATCCATGTTTCTCTCTCTTTTTGTAACATTGTTATCTTTATTACATATTCTAATCCATAATATGAGACATGTATTCATATTTCTATGTTGTGTTTATTTGCATATTTTGATATTTCTCATTATAGAAGTCATTCACACTTTTATTGTTAAATCTAAGTGTTTTATTTGTTTTTATCTTATTGTGAATGGAAATGTTTTCTAAATTTTCTTTTCAGAAAGTTCTCTTTTAATAAATTAAGATGACTTTTGAGTAATTTATGTGCTCTTACTTTGATGAATTTGTATATTAGATATATTTTCTGCTGTCTTTGGATTTTCATATATAAGATTATAATACACAGACATAGTATCAGTGCATCTTTTATAATTTAAATAACTTTTATTGCTTTGTAAAAATATATCTAGTACAACAGTGTTTATAGAGTCTCACTACATAGATCTGACTCCTTGTGATCTTCTTGTTTTGCAGCCTCCAAAGCACTGGGATTACAGCCACCATGCCCAGTCTCACAGTCTCAGTGTGCACCTGGGGTGGGAGGGAAGCACAGTATGCCTGGGGGATCAAACTCCAGGCCCCTGAGTCTCCCTAAGCAGGTACTTTAATCCACTGAGCTACCTGGCCAGCACTCTTTTTTGATATATTTGTAGAATGTGCAGTCTTATGCTGAACAGAAATACAAAACTGTGGCAACATGCTCTATTCTTGGTTTCAAAGGAAAATCTTTATTTTATTTTATTATTTTTGGCAGAACCGAGGGTTGAACTCAGGCCCTTGCATTTGCCATGCAAGCACTTATTCTACTGAGCCACTTCCCCAGGCCCAAGGTTTTTTTTTTTTTTTTTTTTTTTGCTTTGGTTTTTATATTTCAGGGAAGGGTCTATGGGGTGTTCAGGGCCTCACTAGATGGGGCTCATAGTGATCTGCTGTTTACAGCCTCACAAGTGCTGGGATTACAGGTACGTGCAACCACGCCCAGTCTGGAAAATCTTTAGTATGATATTCATTGTTTGTTTACCATTTTGGAATGATTTTTTCTAAGTATTTTATAATTTCTCTTATCATTTCTTATTTAAGTTACTGAAAACTTAAGAGTTATCACACTTTTCAAAATTTTGTGAATGTTCTAATATTACTTCTCATGTATTTCTTTCAACAAATTTGAGAAAATTTCAGGCATTATTACTGCAAGTATTCTGTATAACACTTTCTCTTTTGCTTTTTAGTTATACCATGTGCATGGGATATGGTGAAAAACTATGGAAAATTTTATATATTTAAAACATTCTCTCAGTAAAACATTAATTGTCATTGATTCTGCTCATACTTCCCCTTCCTTCAAAGACAATTATCCCTGAGTTCTAGCCATTTTCTGCTTTCTGGAAACTTTCTTTCATGAGTATATTTAGCTAAGCTCTCATGGTTCCTTAGATGTTCTGAATTAAGTCAACATGTCTACTTCCTTTAATGATCACTGTTAGTTCAGGGATGAGCCAGAAGATGCTGGTGCCAGATGTGGTAAATTGGGTGGATGAAAATATAGTGTAATGGTATAGAAAGCCTTCTCTTCTGCTGGATGGCACTCTGCAGGAGCATTCACCATGTTTTTCATTACAATTTATAAAGATATTCACAAAAAAACGACTTCTAGAACTGTCTCAGAATATAGTAATGATGTTACCAGCATCCTCAAAGTCAAAAGAGTATTCTGAAGGATATTAATGCTGGTGTGTCTTTTATTGCTTTTTTATCACTATGTATGTGTGTGTGTATATATATATATATATATATATATATATATTTAATAAATTAATACATTGCAAGCTGTTTTCATAGTGTTTTGGTATCGTACAAGGTGCATACATGGTATTATACTTATAGACATTATTATAGCAGATGTATCTTATCAGTAAATTAAGACAGTGTAGCTATTTACATATATATTTTGGTAATTCTTCATAGTTTTATTTATTTTAGGGTCTATAGGCTCAGTTCAGTCTTTCTCAGATTTCTTTCTGTTCCTCAGTCATGATAACTTTATTTTGCTATCTATAGGACTAGTGATCCTTCTGTTTCTGCACACCTGCCTCTGATGCTTATGGAAGATAGAGCATCAACTTAAGTGCCTGCCTGGCAAGCGCCAGGTACTGACCCCAGTGCAAAAACAAAAGCCTGCCTTTAACTTTCTTTAGTGATTTTTTCATTTCAGTTGTCATATTTTAACCTATAAAATTTATTCTTTGTTTAAGGAATGTAAATTCTTCATACACACACACACACACACACACACACACATAAAATGATTTCACTATGCAGTTTAGTCTTGCCTGGAGCTCATTTTGTAAGCCAGGCTGGTCTCAAACTTGCATAGATCCCCCACCTTAACCTTCTGAGTGCTGGGATTACAGCCATGTGCCACTATTCCTGGATTTTCTCATATATTATACAGTTGTATATATCTTTCTTTAATCCCTGAGTATGTTCAAGTGTATTGTTTCATAGTCTTTAATTCCCTGAATATTGCATTATACTTTTTCTGTTGGAGCAGTGTTTCACTTTCTCTTTGTGGAGACAGAATACCAAATACTGAAAATGAAAGGAGGAAAGCTTTAGTTGTCTTTCAAGAAATCTTAAATTTATGTTCTTGTTCTCTTATTTTCTTTTATTACCTTTTTAAAAATTACTTCAAAAAGAGTACAGTAATATTTGATATGATATAAGAAATGGTACACATTTAGAAGACCAAGTGACAGGTAATATTCAATAATACGTGCAATCTTGTATAACTATATCTGTTAATCTAAGTAACAGATTTGATGATAAAAAGATAATATATCAATTGCTGTTAATCAGATATTCTTGTTTTGGAAAATCTGTAACATATGTATTGCTCTATTTTAACCTGTTATTTTCTTTTTTTTTTTTTTTTCTTGCTGTTGTGTTTACTGCTCAAAACAAAAGAAAATCATAAGAAAAAAGTTCTGAGAACATTGTCATGCCACTTTCATCCTTTCCATTATTACCAAAGTGTAACTGTCACTTACAAGTAATTATTTCCTTTACCTTAATGAAAAAAATGACTAGTAGATAAATAAAAGGTACTATTACATGTGAAAAATTAATGATAGCCAAGTAAAACTATGCAACAATACCTTCAAAATTAATTGGTTCTGTTTGTAGGGATTTCAGTTCATAGAGACCAAGCATTAGGATAGGGTGGCATGGCAGACAAGCATCTCAGAGGACAAACATTTTATGGTGGTCAGGACGGCTTCAATAGTTCCTTTCTGATTCTTTGATGCTCTCTGTGCTACTGGGATTCAGTCAGTGGTAAATCATGCAATGCATGTGCTGAATTGGATTAAGAGATAGAACAAACCAATGAGGAAAGAAATAGACGACTTTATTTTAGATGTACATCAGCTCAGATGATAAATAAAAAAATAACTAAGCAAAGACAAAAGGCCAGATTTAGCCTTTATACATTCGGTCCATAGGGTTGGCGTTAGGCATGGAACTTGTGAACAAGTTCTGATAATTTTGTATCACTGTAGCCCTGCTCAGCCATAGTAGGGTGCTATAGGAATAGAAGTTTTTAAGTGAAACTTAGAGGGACAAAGAGTACTGTTTCAGACGGATATAGTAATCACAAACAATTTATGCCAACATCACACTCTGTTGATTCAGTTATTTCTCAATAAGCCCCGTGTATTACCATATGAGGCTTTGGGAGTATTCTTTAGACATAATCCATAATAGGCAGTTTCTGTTTAATTAATAAATTTGTCCATTGAATTTACCATGGTTTTCTATTTTCTTATAGACAATGCTATTTGTTGCTGAAATCAGGCACATGATTCTGAGATTATGATATTTCTCATAATCAAATTTTCCTCCCTTTTCAGGAGGAAAGGAATTTCTGGAATTTTCTTCTTTAAAATTCATTACATGAAATGCTACCCAAATGTTGGAGAGGTTGTGGGGCAAAGAGAACACTTCTCCATTGCTGGTGGGAATGTAGACTGGTACAACCATTGTGGAGGTCAGTGTGGAGACTCCTCAAAAGACTAGGACTAGAAATCCCATTCAAGCCGGCTATCCCCTACTGGGAATTTTCCCAAAGGATTTGGATACATTGTATCATAGTGATATATGTGTACCTGTGTATATGGCAGCACAATATGTGACAGCAAAATCTTGGAAACAACCAAGATGTCCATCACATGAGGAACGGTTGAAAAAGATGTGTTATTTGTATATAATGGAGTATTATTCAGCTTTAAAGAATGAAAAACTTGAAACATTTATATTGCAGTGGATGCCACTTGAACATATACTCATAAGTCAAGTAAACCAGACACACCTGTGTAAATATCATATAGTCTCCCTAAGTATAAGAAGTGAAAAGAAGAAATACAAATGGAATTGTACAAAAACAACTAAAAACACTTGAGTCAAATAAGGCAAAATGAATGGCACATGCTGCAGAATACTAATCAGTTTTACTTGTGGATGGTTAACAACCTAAGTGCACAGATCAGAATTGGAGAAATAGAAGAGCCACAAAGCCAGCCAACATTTTGGCCCTAGCCTTCCAAGATCAGCAAAGACTCAGGACATAGGAGAACCTGTACTGCAACATCATGAAACTCAGTTGAGCTCGAAATTTTCTGAACAAGGATATTATGAAGCCACAGAGGAAAGAGATTGAAGTTCTATAGTGTGCCTGGGGAGAGACCCATGGAGAGAAAACTTTCTCTCGATCTCTCACAGAGCACAAACTGGTCAAGCATTGGCCTTTACTCATCCACATGGATGACACAAAGGATCTACAGAATAAGGTACAGGACTACAAGATAAACCCTGAGGGGACTTCACTGACCTCATAAGACACATGAAGTACATGTGTTGGTATATAGGTCTTTCTCTATCTAGGTCTTAACCATTCAGCAGAAAAGTATAAAAAATGAGATATACACCATGGGGCCATAATAATAAGTTGAGCTGTAAATGGCTACGGTCAACAACTTCTTCAGATAACTCAATATTGTTGTGGAATGCTGGACTGTGTTGGATTGTGTCATCAAGTTCAGACACCTAAATTAGTTGAATGACAATGGAGTGCCCATCTCCGACAGGTGTAAACAAAGGAAGGGGTATAGAAAGGAAGAATCATAAGGTGTGTGTATGGACAGTACAGTTGGGATAGATAACGCTGTGCTTCTACATGATTCTATGAAAGGCAAGATTTGCACTAGTGGTGGTTGGACAGGATATTATGTTGGCTTCTAGTACTATGGACAACCACTAGGAAAACAACAAGGTAGAAAGTATTAATTATTGAATCTTTGATGTAATTCAGGTATAAAAACAAAGATACACAAACAGCTGCACTCTCTTAATTTACTATTAAGAGATATATGCTATAATAATGTCTGTAAGTATCATATTATGTATGCACCTTCTGTGACACCAAAACATTATGAAAACAGTTTGCAATGTATTAATTTATTAAATCCGTCTTGTCAACTTGTCTTACAACTGTCTCATTGATATTTGTACTTCAATAAAATAAAATAAAATTCATTACATGCTCTGTGTCTCCCAAAGTTCATTCTAAATTATAAGTTTAAATTTGATTTTCTAGAGCTGGTCAAATAGCTCAGTGGATTAAAGTGCCTGCAAGCAGGCGCAGGGTTCAGGGGTTCAATCACTACGCTGCCATGCCCACCCTGCTCCCAGGGCACACTGAGACAGCAAGTAAGAATTCATGTGGTGGCATATGCTTATAGTCCCATATCTTGGGATGCTGCAAACAAGCAGATCATTATGACTGTAGTCTAGTAGTGAGACCCTATAGACCCTGTAGACCCTTCCCTAGAACACAAATACTAAAAATAAATAAATAAATAAATAAATAAAAATAAAATATTTTTGAATGTCTTAGGCATTAATGACTGACTACAAAGAAAATAAAGAGATAATGAAAACAGATGAAAATTGGCCAAAAATGGACAAATTTTTCCAGCCTTTTGAACTCTTGATATTACACCCCTGGAATGAAACAATAGGAATAAATCCAAGAACAGTGGTTCTCTATGTCTTTATCTATACTTTTGCAATTAGAATCACCTGAGTAATGGTACTATTTCATTAGTAATTTAAAAGCTTTTTGTTATATTCTTTTTTCGTAGTTTTAAAACTTACAGTTATGTATTAAATAAAACCAATAAAAGCACATCATTTGTAGGAATGTTCTTTTCTCAATTGTGCATCCCCAAAAAATATACTCGGTTTTCTCCAGGAACAGACCTGCCTGTCACAGAACTAAGAGTGGTATGTGATATTTATCACATTGTTAAGATCTGAATTTAACTGTTTTCTATCATCCATGACTTCTTGCTAGACTTAGAAAATTTTTAATGGACATCAGATACATTCAACAGGTTCTACTAGTCTAATTTATATGCACTGGAACATATTCCTGGTGATGTTACTTCTTCCATCTTACAAGAAATGTTCTGCTTTTAATTGTTTTTGCCAACATTCCCATAGATCTCCAAATCAGATCAAATAAAATAATATTTAAATGTAGTCCTATAAATTCAAAATTGAACAATGTCAGTTCTTTTGGAATAAATCTTTGAGGGGCTTCCACTCCTGTTTTACTTGTAGTGACAAGAACGCTGAGAGTTTGTACAGCTATTATTGGTTGTTGTTTCTTACATATACTTATAATTTCTATGGATTAGTACAGCAAAATAAGATGCTACATGCTTTAATATTATTGCTGAGTTTAGGTAGGATTAAAAAAACAACTCTCAATTATATTGTAGCAAAATCTTGAAGAATTTCCAGATTTCTATAACAGCCTTTTTGGGAAAATGTTATCTCATTTTATATTTCCTTTATGGAAGAATGTGCTTGGAAAGCTTTTACTCTGTGTTACAGGTGTCATCACTCTAAGGTGGCTTTCACACCACAGTTGCCAAGGATTGAACTCAGGCCCTTGCACTTGCCAGGGAAGCACTTATTCTGCTGAGCCATCTCCCTGGTACCTATTTCATAATATTTTTACAATAAGAATAATCCCAATTATAAATTCTATTTTGTTATTTCATGAACACAGATATTATAGTACTAAGAAAAATGGCCAAAATTTTGCAGGAACTAAGTTTGCTCAATGGAAAAAATTTCAGAATATAAAAATCTCTGCATTCTATTTGAGCAGTGACCATATTTACGCCCTAGCCTTGTAAAAATCAATCTTTAAAATTACTGATTATTTAGTCTCTGAAATTGCTTTATTTGAATACAATAACAGTTGAGTAAAATTTCATCTATTGTTATTAAATACATCAAATATACTCCCACAATAGATTTTTCCCAAAAAAAATCAATCCTTCATTTTTTTTCAGAAAGAATTGCACCATAGTAAAATATTTGCTAAGACTGGACTGAGGAGAATGCTCAGCAGCTTAAGTGCCTACCTTCCTAGTACAAGGTCCTGAGTTCAAATCTCTGGTTTTAAAAAAAGGAATTTCTAAGATCACTAGCAGCATGAATGTATAGACTCACCATAATATGAAATAATAAAATAGAAGAAGTTCTCATGTCAACATAGAAAATGATAATTTACAATTACATTTTTAACATGTCTGAATATTTGCATTAAACATCAGAGTTAAAAATAGAGTAAGTGAATTCTTTCCATATATTTATTCATCCACTAAGAAAAATTAATATATCTGTTAAAATCACATGATTTAAATAAATGATTTAAACTGTTTATTAGTGCATGATTTATACAAAGTTTGCTCTTACAATTTCTCTTAAATATTGCTCAGAGGAATTAGTGACAAGTATGTTAATATGGCAATCAAACAACATTGTAAAGTAAACATAATTTAGATTTAGCTTTTACTAACACTATCATTTACCTCTTATAATATTTCACATTATATATACACAGTTGAAAAGTTTTCATAATAATTTTTTTGATGATCTTAAATATTTATATTTAATACTCATGGTTTTAAATTATCAGTGCTTTTTCATGAAAGGAATAACTTATTTTAACTGTTAAAATATAATCCACATTTTTTTCACTCTGTCCGTATCAATCAATGCTTATATTTTGACATGTCTTTATAGGCAGTTCCTTATGTGTCCCATTATAAACCTTAGAGTATCCTGAAGATACCACTTGCATTCTTCAGCATTCTTATAAAATTGTGAAATAATTTTTCTTTTTCACATTAAGAATATAAGAATATTTTAACGTTAACATTCTCTTCCTACGATTTAAAGTAATTACTGTTATTTTCACTTATTAAATAAAATAAGTCAGGTAAAAACCTGTTTTTATTCCCCCTGAAAGTATTTATTCTTCAAGTGTTTCCTGTATATTTAATTTCTGATTTATTTTACCTAGAATAAATCTAAAAGCTAATTTTTCACATTTGGTGAGGTGGACAATTTATTCCTGATGTCTCAGCTTACATAACAGCTCCCCATATTTTAGTTACCATTCTTCTTCGTTTAATTTTTGTTTTATTGAAGTACAAATATCAAAGAGACAGTTTTAAGATACTTTGACAAGATGGATTTGATAAATTAACACATTGCAAACTCTTATCATAATGTTTTGGTATCACAGAAGGTGCATATATGATATTATACTTATAGACATTATTATACCGTTTGTCTCTTACCAGTAAAGAAAGAGAGTGTAGCTGTTTGCATACCTTATTTTTTATACCTGAATTACATCAAAGATTCAATAATTAATACTTTCTACCTTGTTGTTTTCCTACTGGTTGTCCATAGTACTAGAAGCTGACATAATATCCTGTCCAACCATCATTAGTGCAAATCTTGCCTCTCATAGGATTATGTAGAAGCACAGCATTATCTATCCCAACTGTAATGTCTATACACAGGCATCATGATTCGTCCATTCTATACCCTTTCCTTTGTCTACACCTGTCAGAGATGGGCACTCCATTTTCATTCAATGAACTTAGGTGCTTGAACTCAACAACACAATCCAACACAGTCCAGAATTCCACAACAATAGTGAGTTATCTGAAGAAATTGTCGACCATAGCCATTTACAGCTCAGCTTAATATTATGGCCCCATGATGTATACTTCATTTTTATACTTTTCTTCTAGATGGTTAAGACCTAGATAGAGCAAGACTTATATACCAACTTGTTTCTTATGAAGTCAGTGAAGTCTCCTCAGGGTTTATCTTGCAGTCCTGTACATTATTCTGTAGATTTTGTGTCATCCATGTGGATGAGTCACGGCC